>JAKSZP010008486.1:0-52268 GCA_022478985.1 Massospora cicadina
GAACTCTTATGTCTGGGCCTGGGCATTTTCACTTTGGTGCACCGCGAATGGCTGTCCATAATTTTTTTGGAGTAATTAAATTCATTATTTCTAGGCTTTTCTTTCTCGTTGCAAACACTTTTGCAACCCATTCAATTCAAGACTAAATCTAGTTTGATAATCTCATTGAGGGGATTAGTCTGCGCCCATGTCTGGGAGCAGTTGGGCAAGCAAGGCAAGAGGAGCAGGCGGAAGGCTCGCGGCCTCTAACATTCAAAAACGCCCCGGATAATCTGGCAGAATAGAAAAAATCTAAAAAAACTGGCGGTCACAATTTCCCAGGAGATACTCGCGTGGCAAGCATGATGCAACCAGTACATCAACACGCCACATTCCCAACCACTTTCATCGGTGGAATTTGGAGTCTGTGTGTATCTGGACATCCAAAAAATGGCCCTATGGGAAAAATTTTGTGAAGATGTACACAAAATTTTCCCGAACGCGTTGTACATTGCACCTCACTCCAAGTCGTGCAGTTGGCTGGACCTAGGTTTTGAAAGCAAAATAGCAGCAGATGAGGCTGCAGTGGTGCGCATAGTGGTTGACCTCCCCGAAGGGCAACAGGTCGTCAAAACTAAATGCACTAGATGGACAAAATCAAACCAAATTTTCCTCACGTTTGACTTTTTGCCTACTATGGTAAAACATGACATTTTGGAGCAACACCTGAAAGATGGTCTCGCCATATATGGCGAAATACAATCTTTCAAAATGCAACGTTTCATGCTGATGCCACACCTGTGCACCGGCAAAGCTATCGCAGTTCTGACCCCAACTGAGGAGATCACGAAGGACCTAACCCAGATCCCACACTCCACCTTTATTGACATTGCAGGGCACACCACCCACCCATTCTGGGTAACCGTGGACAGCGCGCCCCCCATTTGCACCCACTGTGATGCGTTTGGCCATAAGGCGCATGCATGCCCCATCAAAGAGGGCATCACATTCCAAGAGCACCCCTCGGCGGCCATGGCCAGCGGAGAGGCGCACTACAAACCAACCACAAGCACCAAGGAGGCTTTCCCGTGGGGAGCACAAGGCTGCTACCTATTGGTAAAGCCCATCTCCCCGCAGGAGTGGAAGAAGGCCAAGCAGGCCTGTAGGACCGCGGCCAAGGAAGCGGCCAAGGCCACCACCACCATCCCACACTCACAACGCCAGGAGGACATAGAGATCTTTGTGGCGGAAGCAACTTGGGAATCCATCACCCAATCAGATTGGGAGGCCCATGATAAACGGGCCACTCAATCTGAGGATCTGATGGGAGATTCAATCTCACCCAATCGCTGCACCCAAGCCCCAGTTAAAACTGACTTGGGACCTATCCCAACCAAAAAAAAATTTTGCCCCACTCGACGGTGCACCAAACTTATCCGCACTGCAAAAAATTCATCTGACATCGGGAAAACAAAAAGTGAAGGCCAAAGCCAACGCGACTCTTTCCGCAAAAATTAACAAAAGCCCCGATAGCGTTGCTGCTAATACCCGCACTGCTGTGAAAGCCCGTGGGGACCTGGAAGAGGCTGGTGGGCCTGGGGGCCCACCCTCGCACCTAAGGTGCGAAGGGGAAACCTTCACTCTAGGGATGCTGAATATCGCTGGACTCAAGGCCTCCCCCCCGGGCTAGGAAACTGAGTTTTTTACAAAACAATTTACCCGTGGATATCCTGGCCATCCAGGAGTCCCACTGTCCACGAGGTTCTGAGGAAGCTTGGAAAACAATGCTCCTACCATCCCTATCCTTTTGGTTGAAGCACTGTGGGGTGCTAATTTAGAAAACAATTTTTTCAAATTTACATCTTCAGAAACATTCCTAAATGGCTAAATACTCGTTGTCAGCTTCTCATGGGCTGATGTTGCACACACAATCGTCAACATTTACACCCCAAACGGTGCACATGAGCATCAGGAATTTTTCTCATCTGTCAAATCCTTCCCGCTACCCCCCAATTCTTTCCTAATTGGCGACATGAACTGTTGGCTAACCTCACCAACGGACTGGTGACCACCCTCACCCCACGCCCCACAGGGTCACGTAGAACTACGCGTTCTAAAAGCCACTCTTGGGTTAATGGATGCGCTGCCACGACATGCCCCACTGCATGAAAACATGACGCGTCCCCACATCCACAACGGCCACTTAAGGTCCATGACCCACATTGACCTTATTCTAGCACCGGCGAAATTCCAACCCCACATCTCCCACTTCAAAACAATGAAAATGGAATTCTCCGACCACTGACTGGTCTTGATAACATACCACTTACCTGTCACATTTGCAAAGGCCCCACATTGGTGCAAAATCCGCCCCCAGAGCTCGCGTTGCCAGGATTTTCCATGTGGGTGGAAGAGGCAACTTTGGCAAAATCATTTGTTGCACCGTTTTGTGCGGACCCCATTTCCACATGGGCAACTTTCAAAGTAGACACCATCCGCCACTATCGCCATCTCTCATCCAGACACTCACGAGCCACATCGGCAGTTATATCGTGTGCACTGGCGGAATTGGCCCACTTGGAGTCCAACATTCCAGCCTCAGGATATAGCCCTGCATGGGGCCAGAAGTGGGCAGAGGCAGCCGCCCACCTCAACGCACTTGAAAGGCAACACAAACATCGGGTTTGTGTCCAATACAGGGCCACACACATCACTAAAGGCGACAAGTGCACCGCATACTTCTTCAAAAAAATTTTGCACCACGCCAGAGCGTGGCCTGCACACAGGTGCAAAGATCAGATAATTCTATTGTGGACACACCGGCTGAAGTGGCAATCGAAAAGCAAAGATATTAATCTGAGTTATACTGAGCCAAACCAATTCAGCTGGCTGAAATGGTGGAATTTCTCAGCTGAGCTCATATCTGCACCATTTTCCAATACCCAGAAATAATGAATTTAATTACTCCAAACAAATTATGGACTACCATTTGCAGTGCGCCAAACCAAAAATGCCCAGGCCCAGATGGCATTCCATATGAGTTCTACAAAAAATATTTTAAATATATATCCCCATTGCTGCTAGCCTCACTCAACCAAAGCCTGTTGGAAATGTGCCTCCTACCAGGAGGACATGAGGCCTTTATGGTCACACTCTTTAATAAAGGGGATAGGCTAGACTTAGCCAACTGGCGCCCCATTTCTCTAACAAACACAGACACCAAAATTTTAACCAAAATCATGGCTAACCATTTAGGGACTGTAGCATCTGCCACCATCTCCCCAGAACAATTTGGTTTCATCCCCAGAAGGTCAATTTGGGATAACGTGCACTCTGTGGCTAATGTGTGTCAGTCCACAGCCTCTGGGGCATTTGTATTCTTGGACCAACAAAAGGCCTATGATAGAGTAAACTGGGAATACCTTAGGGCCTGCCTCCATCAATTCCGCCTACCCCCCCGCTTCAATAACTGGGTGATGCTGCTCACGGAATCTGCAACAATGGCAGTGCGCGGCTCAGGTTTCCTAATGGAAGAAGTCCGCCCTCAAAGGGGCCTGCGACAAGGGGACCCCCTCAGCCCACTCTTATACAACTTCAGCCTTGACCCACTACTGCGAAATGTGAATGCCCAACTCACTGGGGTCCATGTGCCAGGCCAAACCCCAGTCAAGATGATGGCATTTGCAGATGATTGCGTGGTGGGGTGTCTAATAACAAAGATGCACGCGCGCTTGAAGCCCTCATCCAGGAATATTCCCGGGTAAGCAACGCGGCACTGAACGCCTCCAAAACCGAAATCATCCTCCTTGGTCGGTTTCAGAACTGCTGGGCCCCAGCAAGTAGTTCCCAACCCGGCCCATCTGCTCGCCCACGTCCACGCCTTACTAACTCAAAACACACCGCTCCACTGGTGCTCCCCTTTGTGCCACGTCCTACCATAGGACCAGTACGCCATCTGGGCGTGTGGATGGAGGCAGGTGGATACGCGTCAGCAGTAATGGAGTGCCATATACTGGACAACGTGACGAAGCAAATCGCCTCTCTCATAGCCCACCCTACTACCCTCACTGGCAGGGCTGTTCTTGCCAACTCTATGCTCCTATCCAAAGTCTGGTTCGGAGCCCACGCCATCCCCTTCTCCCCAAGCTTCTTCAAATCCCTGTATGCTTTGCTACAAGGTTGGCTTTGGTCAGGCCGCCCTCCACCAGTACAGCTAGAGGTCATGTTTGGCCCTCATCATCATGGTGGCATGGGCCTACTTGACTTCAAAGCCCATGCCGCCAAGATCCTGGGCGCCTGGATTGCGGCTGTCACTGCT
Organism: Massospora cicadina; assembly: GCA_022478985.1. Taxonomy (NCBI): domain Eukaryota; kingdom Fungi; phylum Entomophthoromycota; class Entomophthoromycetes; order Entomophthorales; family Entomophthoraceae; genus Massospora; species Massospora cicadina. The sequence continues at coordinate 4,298 of JAKSZP010008486.1, forward strand.
CCTACACTCCCATCCCAACACTGGTCCTGCGCAGCCCTGCTCCAACTTCTCCCGAGCCTTGGGCCTCAACAATCCATCAAACCCCCACTCCCTGATGAAATACCTCGCATCACACACATCGGCCACAGGTCCTCACGGGACCAAAACCCACTACAAACGAATCTTACTCTCCATGCGAAGCGCAGAGTGGAGAATTCATATTAGTGGACATACAACCCGAAGATGCCGCCCCTCTCCTCAGTTCACACAAGAGGTACAGGGGCTACCCATCCATGATGGCGTGATCCCCATTTGACCCCAAGTCCTATCCAGGGTGGACTACCTGGACATGATGGACATCCCTTATTCCACTAAGACCCAAAAGTCTATCTGGAAATACGCACACCATCCTCTGTTGCAGCCTCAAGTCCGCTCCCATGTGTGGCGCTGCCTGAGGCGGGTGTACCATACAGCTGAGCGCTCTAATGCTTTACACTCATCCTGTGTCGTGTGTGGCCAGTATGGAACGCTGTTTCACCGCCTGGAGAAGTGCCCCACCTCTAAAGTAATATGGCGCGAAGTCCAACGTCTGCTAGGCCAGGATCAAACACATCCCTTCAGTCTGTCAAGAGATATGTTTGCTTCATTAATGGCCTCCCCCCTCCCACCCTCCCTCCGTGCTCTGGTGGTTGCAATCGCCATGTGGACTATCCACACGATTGTCTTAGATGCCATAGCAGGCTCCACCCCCACCCTCCCAGAAGCTGTCCACAGATTCCGGTCTCATTTGGTGGACCACTTTCAAGTGTGGATGTTTGGATACCTCCCACCGTGTCGCTGACAGCTGGTCTCCTCCTGGTTCCCAGTCTGGTTCATCAAATCAGACCCCTTCCTCCACACGTGCTCAATAGTGGCTATGGCCCCTTCACACGTTCCCTCCCCCTCCCCATAAGTGGCGTTCCCGCTGGCAACAAGAGATAGCATCGCTTCTCTGGGGTGCCTCCCCCTGGTACTAAGTTTTGTCTTGTCTTAGTCATATTCAGAAGTGTCCATCCCATGGTCGGCCTTCCCCGCAATAAATTGATTTAATTAAATTCATTATTTCTGGGTATCAGAAAATGGAGCAGATGTGGGCTCAGTCAAGAAATTCTGCCACTTTGGCCAGCTGAGATGGTCAGAGTGGTACAACTTGGAGTAATACTGTTGCATTTTGATTGCCGCTTTGGCCGGTGTGTCCGCAATAGAATTATCCAATCTTTGCACCTGTGTGCAGGCCACGCTCTGGCGTGGTACAAAAAAAATTTTAAAGAAATGTGCGGTGCACTTGTCGCCTTTTGTGATGTGTGTGGCCCTGTACTGAACACAAACCCGATGTTTGTGTTGTCTTTTGAGTACATTGAGGTGGGCAGCTGCCTCCACCCACTTCTGTCCCCATGCAGAGCTGTATCCTGTAACTGGGATGTTGGACTCCAAGTGTGCCAATTCTGCCAGAGTGCGCAAGATAACCACTGATGTAGCTCGTGAGCATCTGGAGGAGAGATGGCGAGAGTGGTGGATGGTGCCATTTTTGAAAGTTGCCCATGGGGAAATGGGGTCCGCGCAAAACGGTGCAACAAACTTTTTTGCCATAGTTGCCTCTTCTACCCACGTGGAAAATCCTGGTGACCTGAGCTCGAGGGGGCAGATTTTGTACCAATGTGGGGCCTTAGCAGCCGTGACAGGTAGGTGGTAGGTTAGCGAGACCAGTCGATGGTCAGAGAATTCCAATTTTGTTGTCAAAGTGTGAGATGTGGGGTTGGAATTTCGCCGGCCTTAGAATAATGTTGATGTGGGTCATGGACCTTAATTGGCCGTTGTGGACGTGGGGCCATGTCATGTTTTCAAGCAGTGGGGCATGCCGCAGCTGCGCATTCATTAACCTGAGGATGGCCTTTAGAACGCGTTTTTCTACATGACCCTGGGGGGCGTGGGGTGAGGAAGGCCACCAGTCCGTTGGTGTGTTTAGCCAACAGTTCATGTCGCTGACTATGAAGGAGTCTGGGGGTAGCGGGAGGGATTTGACCAACGAGAAAAATTCCTGACGCTCACATGCACCGTTTGGGGCATAGATATTGATAATTGCGTGGTCTTTGTCAGCATATGAAAAGGTGACAACAAGCACTTGGTCATTTAGGAATGTTTATGAGGATAAAAATTTAAAAAAATTATTTTTCCAAATTAGCACCCCACAGTGAATTGACTAAAAGGATAGGGATGGGAGGAGCATTGTTTTCCAAGCTTCCTTGGATCCTCGTGGACAGTGGGACTCCTGGATAGCCAGGATATCCATGAGTAAATTGTGTTGTAAAAAACTCAGTTTCCTAGCCCGGGATGGGGAGGCCTTGAGTCTGGCGATATTCAATGTCCCTATGGTGAAGGTTTCCCCCATCACACCTTAGGTATGAGGGGGTGGGCACCTGGGCCCGCCATCCTCTTCTAGCTCCCCTGCGGGCCTTCACAGCAGCACAGGTGTTAGCAGCAATGCTATCAGAGTTTTTGTTGATTTTTGTGGAAATAGTCTCATTGGCTTTAGCCTTCACTTTTTGTTTTCCCAACGTCGGACAAATTTTTTGCGGTGCGGGTGAGTTTGGTGCACCGTTGAGCAGGTCAAAAAAAATTTTCAGTTGGGATGGGTCCCAAGTCAGTTTCAACCGGAGTTTGGGTGCAACGATTGGGTGAGATTGAATCTCCCATCAGATCCTCAGATTGAGTGGCCCACTCAGCATGGGCTTCCCAATCTGATTGATTGATGGATTCCCAAGTTGCTTCCACCGCGAAGGTCTCCATGTCCTCCTGGTGTTGTGAATGTGGGATAGCGGTGATGGCTTTGGCCGCTTCTTTGGCCGTGGCCCTATGGGCCTTCTTGGCCTTCTTCCGCTCTTGTGGGGAGATAGGCTTTACCAGTAGGTAGCAGCCTTGTGCTCCCCATGGGAAGGCCTCCTTGGTGCTTGCGGTTGGTTCATAGTGCGCCTCTCTGCTGGCCATGGCTGCCAGAGGAGTGCTCTTGGAATGTGACGCCCTCCTTGATGGGGCATGTGTGTGCCTTATGGCTGAACGCATCACAGTGGGTGCAAATGGGGGGCGCGCTGTCCACGGTCACCTGGAATGGGTGGGTGGTATGCCTTGTGATATCAATAAAAGTGGAGTGTGGGATCTGGGTTAGGTCCTTTGTGATCTCCTCAGTTGGGGTCAGCACTGCAATGGCTTTGCCAGTGCACAGGTGTGGCATCAGCATGAATTGTTGAATTTCAAAAGATTGTATTTTGCTGTATATGGCGAGACCATCTTTCAGGTGTTGTTCCAAATTGTCACGTTTTACTGTAGTAGGCAAGAAGTCGAACATGAGGAAAATTTGGTTGGATTTTGTCCATCTGGTGCATTTAGTTTTGATGACTCATTGCCCTTCAGGGAGGTCAACCACTATGCGCACCACTGCAGCCTCATCTGCTGCCATTTTTCTTTTGAAACCTAGGTCCAGCCAACTGCATGACATGGAGTGAGGTGCAACGTACACCGCGGTTGGGAAAATTTTGTGTACATCTTCACAAAATTTTTCCCATAAGGCCATTTTTTGGATGTCCAGAAACACGCGGACTCCGAATTCCACTGACAAAAGTGGCTGGGAGTGTGGCATGTTGATGTACTGGTTGCATCGTGCTTGCCATGTGAGTATCTCTGGGGAAATAGTGACCACCAGTTTCTTAGTATTTTTGTCAATTTCGCCAGATTCTCCGGGGCATTTTCAAACGTTGGAGGCCGCGGGCCTTCCACCTGCTCCTCTTACCTTGCTTGCCCAACTGCTCCCTGACATGGGCGCAGACTAATCTCCTCTGTGAGATTATCAAACTAGATTCAGTCTTGAATTGAATAGGTTGCAATAGTGATTGCAACGAGAAAGAAAAGTTTATGAACAACCACTTAAATATTAATAAAATAACTATCCCGCTATTGACCCAATTAGGAAAACCTCATCGAAATAACATAATTGCAACTATCACAATAGCCAAATCTCATAATTCCTAACCTTACAAGGTTCATCTACAATCATTGACTATAACAATCTATAACAAAACCACCCATTTTTATAGGTTTGAGGGGTTCGTGAATAATGAAGAAATTTTACCCCTCAATCATGAGTTAAAGCAGATGGAGATCAGCCACAATGAGCTTAAAATCTGATGTGAACGAATGGGTACAATATATTGAACTTTCCCTATAGTTTTATAGGACCTAAGATTTACTAATCACATTAAATTAAAATCAGACAAAGAAAAATGACTTTTTTGAGTGCAGTTTGGCCAGATTGTTAAACCGTCGAAGCTGCGCCACTAAGCTTATATTGAATTTAATAACTCCCCAACCAATAGCCTTTGATGATCCTAGATACTAGGGGAAGGCATTATAATTAAGTATTATTTATCACCCCTCAAGCCAAAACGTATAAAAAAATTGTAATTTATTATAAGTTTACTCAGTGGAATGCTGCCAAATTAGTTGCAGAATTTTATAAAAAAATTTATTTGTGGAAACCCTGCATAATATCAACACCCTGCAAACATTACCTAGCAGGATTCTTACAAATGGGCTTCACTATCCTGTTAACGTTTTGTAGTTATGAAAGGCCTATGATTTGATCTAAATCTTGATGTAAGGCAGGGATTGACTTTTATAAATTGTTGAAAGATATTGAAATGATAGTGTTCTTCATATCTTGGCAGCATAAATTTTCATGGGTTAATAGGGAATAACTCGTTGGGTTGGAGCTTATTTTGGAGGCAACATAATAGGTTACTGGGGATAAATATTGGAACTGGCTGAGTGGGTCAGGTTATTGCAAGAGGGGCAGTTGAGAATTGTTTTTGGATGGTGTGGGTTTGGGGTTTTGGGTTTTCACTTTTCCTTAATTCATTTTGATGTTTTGTGAAAAAGTCAGGTAAAAACAATCCTTGGGTGGTTTTTTTGTGGATTCTCATCATACTCCTCCATAGGGACATCATGGGATTTTGGCATCTTTGGGGATTCAGCATTCAGTAATCATCAATATTAATTTTATTCAGGAATTTGGGATAGTAGTAGGACTTTAATTCAAGATTTTTTACAGATTATTTTTCAAGAAGTAAGGCAAATGAAGTATATTTTAAAGGGAGCTTAATTCACATTTTGAATTTAATGTAATTGTTCTTGAGTTGTGATATCCTTAATCATGATTCGAGCTGGAATTATGGGACAAGTAGGATTAGAAAGGTGAGCTGGAGGAGGAAAGTTGGCAGGTCTTGAGTAGGTGGAATGTCCCAAGGTTGCTTCTCTCCTCATTAGGGCAATAACCAACTGGAAGGACTATCTGGCAGTGAGCGCAAGGGCTCAGCATTGGCGGAATTGATGCCCCAGTTTTCCACGATTAAAACATTGGATATTATGGTAGGGCAGCTACCCTTTACCAACATGGTCAAATGCTGGACTTTCTTAGTTAGAGTATGTATCTGCTGATTAACCTCTGAGGGTAGCTTAATTTTGCGGATCTTGGAGTATATTTGGATACATCCAAATCTTTAGCGTCCAAAATATACTGAAGTAGCTTTTGGGGTTGATTATAGCAGAAATTTACCATTCTCATGTAGGTTTGACAAACTGCAATGGCTTGATCATAAGGTTGGTTGGTTAGGTTTACTGCGTTTATATATGGGTTTTTGAAGATATCTAGAAACCAGTTGAGGAGTTGCTAATAAGCTTCCTTCCAGTGTTCTTAGTTAATCTGTCCCCAAAGTCCCATAAGGTCCTCAAATTTGGCGAGTAATTTGTTCACACTTGAGAAATTATTGAGGCGAAGCCATATGATTTTTTTTGTAGAACTAAAAGGATGAAAACTAAAAAAATTGTGTATTATCTTTCTATTGGGTTAAGATTTAGAAAGCAGGTTGGCGCTGTGCCATTTTTGAGCGGTTCTGGTAAAAAAGCTGGCCACTTATTAAAAAGCGTTGTTGGGAGCTGAATCCATATTAATTTTCAAGCGTTATAGTTCTCCAACCAAACGTCTATGGACCTGTGGTCAAATTTTTAAGGTTCTGCTTGTTTCAGGTCCTCATAAAGTAGATATTGGTCATTTGCTCAGTAAGTACAGTATTTATTGTGGTCTTGGAATGCACCCCCTCCCTTTAAACTGTGAGGAATTTTTATTCTGCAAAAAAAGGGGGTGGAGAAAGCAGCTGTCCCTCTCATTTCCCAGGGCATTTTAGCCAATGTGGTGGATGAGAGGTGGGTGACATCCTACCCCCTCAATATTGCCTCTTATCTCCCTATTTTACCATTCAAGAGTTGGTGCAGCTGATTTTGGTGAGGGTTGTTTGCGGGTGGCTTTGGTAAGAAGCCACTGGCAGTGAGAAGGTTGTGGTCATTCTCCTCCCTTGATAGTCTCAGGCCCAATATGGGGTCTGATGACATTGATAAATTAATGCGCAGATTAATTGTCATCCATAGTATACTTGGCCTAAAAACCCGTCATTTTTCCCATTTAACTAGGAAAGATAAGCCTGATCCTGACAAGTTCTGGAGCATTAAATTCTTTTAACATCCAATGGGATCTCCCATATGCAGCCTGGCCATGAGCACACATAGTTGCCCACCAGATGAAGCATTGGCAATCCGCCAAGTTAGATTGTTATGGGGGGGTAAATTTGGTGGCAGAATGTGAGCAAAATTCAGCTGACCAAGATGTGATTGATCTGGCGTCATGAAGATATAATATGTCAATCCATAAAAATCAAATGGATTGCATTACCCTTGGTCAATGTGAAATTTATGTATTCTCCAAGCCCCAGCATTTACAACAACCATACCCACAGGTACAGTTGCTGGTTAAATTTACTACTTTTTGTTTCAATAAGTAATTTATGCTCAGATTTCCCCTTTTAAATTACACTCTATATCTGATGATCTGCTGCTTGATAGGTACCATGTTTATCAGTCTATGCAACGACTGGGCCATATTGTGCCATAAAAAAATGCTCTTGCCCTTCTTATACAAGTGGGGGTTACCTTAATAGTGGCCTCTTGGGTTGCACCCATTTTAGGATGACATATGGTATCAGGTTGTGACCTTACTTCTGGAGATACTTTCTCACAGGCGGGTGAAGTTTTACAATCTTTCCATGAAGTTGGCAACCCATGTTGCCAGAGATGATTTCAGGATCCTGTGAGCCCTAAAGAAACAACTGTGGTGGAACCCACGGCTGCCACCTTTTCAATTACATGTTTATTAGTAGTTATGTTGATAATGTTGATTGTCAGTCACCATCCCATAATTGTTTCCCTCACCACAAGATATCAGGTTATAAGGATGACTATGGCTCCAGCATTCTGATGTTTCATTCTGGGTGTTAACCACCATGGCTGGAAGGCTAGTCTCAATTTTTCTAGCTCCATGACAAAATGGGCTCTGGGGTATCATCCTTGGCAAGATCACCACTCTGTCATGAATGTTTGGGAATCCTGGATTAATCATAACCTGAGGTTTGAGTAACACCTAAGATTTCATGATTGTTGACCAGGTTGGTTGTTCTTGGCAGGTGTTTGCAAAAGGCATTTTGCCCAAGATATCTAATATGATGAGGCAGGATAATTCCTGAGAAAGAACAACAGTAAAAGGTAGATGCAGAGTATTTTTGATACTTTAACAAAATAGTGCAGGTTTTTTATACCTGATCAATAGAGTTATTAAAGAGGAAGGTAATTTTAAGGTCTAAAAGAAAAGTCAATATAAAAATAAATAAATGGGATAAAGGGATAAGACAAGGGAGGAGACTTCCACCATTAGTCTTACAACCTAGGAGGGTCCATAACAATAGTCATCTACCAATATAGAAATCAATTAATTAAGATCAAATGTTAAATCTTAAACCATCAATCAAAGCTAGGTAAAAATCGTAATGACAAACTTGAGGCTAATAATTTTGTATAAAAATTATTGTGTATGTGTTATATAAGATGTTACTATCTCAACAATAAATAAATCAAAGCTCACCAAACTGGAACAGATATTCTATGAATATTGGTAAAAATAGAGTATTTTAAAAAAATAAAATGATATTTTTGAGCTATATATAAGATTAAAAGGAGATCAAATAGTAATTTTATATCATTTTGCCTTGCGTTTTGGTATTATTTATTAAATTAAGGGTTAATAAATTTTTGAACCTGAGCTTAATCTCTTTCTGCTAAGCATCACTTTTCAAAAATCAATTCAGCCTGAAATTTAGCTCCACTAAAGAGATTTACGAAAACTATTATCAGATATGGCGGGAAACCCCGCAAAAGAACCCGCAGGCTATGCCAAACGAGCCAGCACCACCCCCAAATGAAGCAACCCTCGGTTACCCACCTCAGGGTCAACCAGAATCACCCGCTCTCAAGCAGCAGCCATGAAAGCAGGCACCACCCCCCAACCTGGAGCTACTCCAACTAGCGCCAGTTCACCTGATCGCACTTCTGCAACCTGCACGCCTAACAGCTCTGTGTGCGCTGCCTCCCACCAACCTGCTGGGCCCCCTCAACCAAGGAGGCCATCACCCACGCTGTTTTAATGGCGTCTGCTCAGTTGAATGCAACTCAGCCCATCCAGACATTCAACTCCCCCATTGTGTCAGCTAATTCAGCCCCATCTATTATTGCTGACGCCGTGTTTCTGGCTCCCTCCATGAGGGGCGATACCCAGCTACCTGGCCCCCAAACCCTCAGATGTAAGGTTGGATTAGCCGCACATTCTAGTTCACTAAGCACCAAATTGGGACAATCTACTCTTCCCAATGAGGATTCAAATGGTTCAGATTTTGGAACTTCACACCAGTTCCAATCTCACCCGTCCCATTTAAACCCCATAATCGGCACTTCTCAAGTCGGCACTTTATCTCAATATGCTGAAAACGACCAATTCACCAATCAGCCAATGAGTTTTGCCCATGGAATCACAGCAAATACTCGGGCTGAATTTACCCAAATAGATTGGGATGGTGATGAAACATCGCCCTCCTCCCAATTGGCTGGAGTTAATTCCAATCTGGATGGGACTCCCCAATTTAGCGAGGCCCAACAATCACCTGGCCCCCAAACCCTCGGATGTAAGGTTGGATTAGCCGCACATTCTGGTTCACTAAGCACCAAATTGGGACAATCTACTCTTCCCAATGGGGATTTAAATGGTTCAGATTTTGGAACTTCACACCAGTTACAATCTCACCCGTCCCATTTAAACCCCATAATCGGCACTTCTCAAGTTGGCACTTTATCTCAATATGCTGAAAACGACCAATTCACCAATCAGCTAGTGAGTTTTGCCCACAAAATCACAGCAAATACTCGGCCTGAATTTACCCAAATAGATTGGGATGGTGATGAAACATCTCCTCCTCCCAACTGGCTGGAGTTAATTCCAATATGGATAAGCCTCCCCAATTTAGCGAGGCCCAACAAACCGCCCCTCATTTAATATGACGCCAACAACTGCTGTAACATTCCAGCAACAAGGGAACTCCGCAAACTTGTCCAAACCACCAGCTCACACTCTACCTGCGATTGCAGCCAAAAGCAAACACAAACGTACCAAAGGAGCCACTGGGGCGTGGCAAAAACCTCTGGCACCAACGCTACCCAAAGCTTATCCCCGTGAAGTGGCGTTTATTGCTGATGTTAAGAAGAAATGGGCCAAAACTAGAGCGCAAAAAGCTCTACCTCGCTCAACCCTCTCCCACGCAATTCGCCTTTATTATGGGCATAACCCTGTTGAATTCTATCCAGAGGATTACTTCTTATACTTTGCAGCAATTGCGGAGACATTCCCTATTAACACCACCATCCATGAATCAGTGGAGGGCCACTACATCGATGTGGGCTTCACTGAAGCTGCCCTTGCTGACCATGCTGCCACCCTCCAGGTCATTATTCCACTCGGATCTCTTTGCATCTCCCGCACACGCTCTCACCTGGAGAAAATTTCATGGGTTACTTTTTCCAACCTACCAACGACTGTTGATCCCGAGTCTCTTAAACTGGCACTCCATCGTGGTTTAATGGAGTTTGGGTCTGTTCTTTCAGTGGACTTTAGCGTCCCCTCTTACTATGCTCCCACTCAAAGAGCTCGCACTACTAGGGCGTCGTTCATCCCTTCCCCCACTGTATCCCGCAACATTGAGGTTATTCCTCGTGTGGCGGTAGTTGGGGCATGCCCTGAGATCTTCTTTGTCGACCCTGATCAGGCGCGCCCCCGGTGTTCATGGTGTAACGCCCTTGGACACTTTTATAGTGGCTGCACAGCTCGAAAACAAGCCCTCTTAGCCACCACCCAAGGGCCTAAACCAGGCCAAAAACGATCCCACGTGGCTGCAGCAGCAATTCCACAACCCACACAATGGGTTCCCGTTCAAGACCTGTCCCCTGAGGCCTTACGCCTAGCAGTTGAAACAGCTAACCCCACTATTGGTATGGGATACCTTCGCACTCATGCCCCCCTTCCAATGGGCACCCCCTCCAATCTCCCAGAGTCAACTCCCTCTCTCACCAAGCGCAAGGCATCTCCCACAGGGTGCCCCTCGTCAGCCACCCCCACTCAGGGCTCCGCGGCACCCCCACCAACCTCCACCAGCGATTTATCGCATCAACCCTCAGCTCCCAATGGAGCTATGCCCACCAGCATGGACTGGCAACTCGCGGCCTGCGGTAGAAGTGCCACCTCAAAGAGTCCTATCCCAACCCCACAGTCCATTTCACGCGGATCCTTTGCAGTGTTGGAGGAAGTGAATATGGACTCAGACTCATCAAATGGGGACACCGCGGAGGTCACCATTGAGCACCCTCAGGTCCTTCCCCTGCAACGGAGCGGGGGCAGCATCCTAGGCTGGCTTACTGGGTCCTCCGCCCCCCACCCTCTCCTTCCCCTCAGAACCCTCGACGCTCCTCACGGATTGCAGCTAATAGTCAAGCTAAAGGACTCAAAACTAGCCGCCTCACAGCAGCAGGTTTAAGCGCTGGCAACCCCCCAGGACATGGAGGGGAACAGCTATGAGTCCCCATGGCAGCACCCTGGCCCTGCAATCCATCAACGCAAATGGGTTGCGGGACTTTAAGCGGAGAGCCCGCCTCCTCCGAAACTTCAGGTCAGCACAAATTGACATCGCTGCTGTCCAGGAGCCCCATATCCTCCCCCACGAACAATCTGCATGGAATGAACAGTTTGGAGGCAACTCCTTCTGGACAAACCATGCCGCCCTTATTGTTTTGAATCCCCGGGTTAAAACCCATTCTTTTTCACAATATCTAGGTGGCCGCCTCATACTGGCCAAACTCACCACTCCTGACTTCTCCTTCTTTGCTGCAAGCATCTACCTGCCTAATGCAGGTCAGGAGCAAAATCGGCTCTTGGAAGAGCTCCTCCAACTCAATCTCCCACGGAATACAGTCCTCTTAGGAGATTTCAACACAACCATAAGTCGCGTCCGTGACTCTTACCCCCTGCAGCAAAGGAACGCCCTGGATCAAGTCGCCTCCAGGATTTCCTTCGCCTGAGTGGCTTTATAGATGCGCTTCCACCCTCCGCGTCTGGCCTAGGTTGCATGACTAGGATCCAGTATGATAAAGGAGCTTTCCAGTCAGCGTCACGCATAGATATGGCACTGATTGGCCCCCTGCTAATTGCCCGCGTCTCCTCTCCCATCTCTCGTGACAACCATCTGAGTGATCACAGGTCACTCACCGTTGTCCTCACCACCACACTTAGACCGTCGCATAGGTTCTGGCCTAGGGTTGCCCCAGCTCTTCTCAACAACCCCTTCACTAAGGAGAAGCTGTCTATGACCATCCGGGAGACTCTCACCTCCCCTCCACCCCACCTGCTTGACCACAAGGCTAAATGGGCGGTGACCAAGGAGGGCATCACCCGCGTTGCTTACAACTGTGCCAAAGCCCAGATGACTGCAGCTCGCGCCAGAGTCAAAAGGGCGGAAGCCAGAATCAGACATCTAGAGCGAAACTGCCAGCCTTCGCCCTCTCCCAGATGGTTGGAAGACTGGGAAGCGGCGCAGGAAGCACTCCGCTTGGAGCTCACACTGCAGGAAGAACGGGCAGCAAACTTTACAACATCTCTTTACTATTCTCAATGGGAACGCCCCACCCGCTTCTTCTTTCAGAAACAGAAAGCCCGGTCAACAGCGCAGGATATTACTGCACTGAAGATTGGCACTATAACCACTTCAGACAAGGAGGAAATCACGCAGGAACTACACCGCTTCTACTCCAGCCTCTTCCATGCCACCCAGGTGAACCCATCGGACATCCAAGACTTCCTGTGGCGGGCTCCAGAGCCGCCCATTGACCCAAGGGCTGATGAGGTTCTACTGGCGCCTATTTCCATCCAGGAGGTGATGGAAACCCTTCTGAAATCCCCACGGCTTAAAGCCCCAGGCCCAGACGGAATACCCTTTGAGGTGTACCTTCTAAAACCTGCTGTGATAGCCAGAACCCTCCGCGACCTCTTCGCTGCACTCTTGGTGAATGGCGAGGTCCTCCCCGACTCCAGAGGCTCAATCACGACCCTCATTCACAAGAAGTCAGACCGTGAGAACCTGGCGAACTGGCGCCCCATAGCGTTGATCATACAGACCACAAGCTCTTCACGAAGCTTCTGGCCAACCGCATCATTAAATGGGTGTCACCTCGCATCTCCCCATCCCAGTACGGTTTTATTCCGGGGAGGTCGTTATGGGACAACTATAATGACCTTCACGTGACTTTGACTGCTAACTCTCGTAAGGTGAATGGCTTTGTGGCTCTCCTGGATATGGAGAAAGCATATGATCGGGTAGCCTGGAAGTATATTGATGCTTCCCTGGCCCGCTTCCATCTCACACCCGCAGCTAGGCGCTGGATATCAGCGCTCTATGACCAGCTCCACACCAGAGTCCTGGCGCCAATGGGTTGTACAGTGGCAGTACCAGTTGGACAAGGTCTCCGGCAAGGGGACCCCTGAGCCCTATCCTTTTTAACATCACCCTTGACCCCCTCTTGGCCTCCTTACAGGACAAGCTAACAGGGATTCTGGTCCCATGTAAAGCCCCCACACGCACCATGGCATTTGCAGATGACACTGCCATTGCATTTGGCTGCCCTGGGGATGTTTCCCTCGCTGCTGTGACCATTGAGAGGTACACCAAGGCGTCCAACGCCATGGTCAACACCTCCAAGACAACAGTTGTGCAGGTCGGCTCCCCCACCTTCCCCCACCATTTAGTATTGAACCTGAGCGCGGTACCTTCCGTCACCTGGGCGTTCTCACCAACCAACAAGGAGTTGCGCTAAAAGACAATGAGGACTTGCTCCTTGCAGCAGTTAACTCCAGGATTGCCAGCTGGAACCGGCGGCACATCACCCCCCAGGGTCGAGCTCTGATGGCCAATGTGTTCCTTCTCTCCAAAGTCTGGTTCCTAGCGCACGTCTGCCCATTCACAGATGCCTTTTATACGAGGCTCAATGTACTCCTCCGCTGTTGGATCTGGGGCTCAAACCATCCACCAATGGCCCTCTCAACCATTACCTGACCCTGCAATGAAGGGGGCCTAGGGCTTCTGGACACGCGATCTCACGCCACCACAATCTTCCTGAAGTTCCTATGGCCGATTGTCTGCTGGGACGCGACCCCCATGCCCCAATGGGCGCCCGCCCTCCACCAGTCAGTGTTAGCAGCTCTAGGTCTTCCTAGAGCATCTCTGACCTCATTAGGGGAGTGGCTCACAAACCACCCAGGCCATCGCCTAAAACCATCCTCATCCCCATACTGGAACCAGGCTCTCCTTGCCCTGAAACGAGTAGGCGCGCGGATCCACCATGCCTTCCCATACAGAAGGGAAGGCCCTGGCCTCAGCCCACGTCGCCATGCAATTGTGCACAATGGACAAGTTGTCACAACTCGCCTCAACCCCCAAGATCGTCCTCCCATCCGCCCAAGACTCCTTGAGCTCCTCCCTCCCTCCGTGAGATTTTATTAAGGAATTGTGGAAGGACGTCTATCACCCCATCCTGTCAGCAAAGGTGTCCAACACCTTATGGAGGGTGCTCCACTGTTCATACAGGACAGGGGACCGGACTGGCCCTACCTTCCACCACCGAAGCTGCCCCCGCTGTGTGGAGCCTATTGACTCCCACCTCCATCGTTTTTTCATCTGTCCAGGTGTCGCCGCATTTTGGCCAAAGGCCCGCGCGCTCCTCCATGCTCAGCCCTGGTCTGGACACCCTGTGCAAGACCTCATGTTTGAGCAGACATTGCCTGGTTGCCACCAACCCCTCCGTGTCCTCGCCTATGCCACAGCCATCTGGACCATCCATAACTCCTTCCTTCGTGCTGCCTTTGACCAGCAGGTGTGGACCCTTCCACACATGATCACCCACTTTCAGGCACACTTTGAGATGGCCCTGAAGGTCTGCACTATGTCGCCAACCCTCCCCCGCTCAGTTGTCACTGCAGCACGGCTCTGGCGCGCAAACCCCCTCCCTTTCTCGATGCCTCCTCCTCCCTTCCCTCGCCTCAGGCTCTTAGGAGCCCAGGCGTAATTCAATAAACATCGATGAATCCCCCCTTGGGTTGGGACCATCTAGTACTAAAAAAAGGGTTAATAAATTTTTGATAAGTGATTGATAGTTATTTTATCTTTACAAAGTTCAACAAATGGCTCTGGATGAGGGATTGGTGGTTTTTGGTTAAACAATGGGCTCAATGGTTTAAGGTAAAAGTTGGATGGCTTAGTTTATTTTTTAGTTTTATTTGATTTTGGGCGAGTGGTTGATGTTTTTTAGTTGTTTGATAGTTTAATTGGTTGTGGTTAAATAGTTGCTTTTTTACTAATTTGATGGGTTAATTGATTTTGGCCAAGTGATTGGTGGTTTCCAAATTTCATAAGGTTAATGGTTTAAGAAATTATCAATGATCATCTCTCAATATAAAAAACTAGAACAACTGATTAAAATCCTCTGGTAAGTTATAAACACAAGTAAAGCTGGGTTACTTGAATAGTATATTATAATTACATAGGTCCTATGGTATTATAATGGTAGCTTTTAGATACTTATATTCCTTATATGCTAATATTAATCATGATATTTATAAAGTTTTGAAAATAGAATTTATAGCAGAATAATATGTTTTGCTATTAGCCTTTATTTCATTCTGAGGTGCAATAATGATTACCACTGCAAAATCAGGCTTACATTATTTTTAACTTTCTAAAATAGAGAATATGAATAACAGTCTCTTATCCTTATTTCTTTAATTTATCTCAGATAATACCGTTTGATAAGATTGTTGAGTAGCCAAACCAACAAACCTATAAAAATTTAAGAAGTAACTATATTTTATTTGAGGTGGGCCAACCTGGGGATGATACCGCAATGATTAGTGGGAAATCAAATGAATGGGAAAGGAGGATAAAATCTGAAAAACATCCCATGCGCGGTGTATGATTTGCCAGGAACTCCATGGACCGCCTTTGCTATTTTGTATCTTAGTTTGGGACATTGGTGCGCAACGCCAACACAGTCATAATTGTCCCCTAACTAAAGTTCCAGTACTGAAATCAAACTTGGGGAGGCAGCGGTAGAGGTCCCTATTCTACCACATGGGTATCCTCCCTTAATAAACCTATAAAATTTAAGAAATATTAGATTTGATTCTATATGTGCTCCACTGATAAGGGCAGATAATGTGTCTAACCTGTAAAAATTTTATTGCCAAGCTGAAACTAAAATATAATAATCTATGACAGTATAATATCCTACTTTTTAGGAGAATTAAATCTTGGTGCATAATCATTGATGGATCATTTAGCTAATAAGTCTATAACCAAGTTTACTAACTGATATCTCAAGGGATGTGTAAGACCTGGGGAACGTCCCCTGGCCGTTGATTGGGCCATTTTCCCATTCATGAGTAAGAAGACACCAAAGAGGATGGTGGTACCTCTCATTACTCAGGGCGATCTTGCCCACATAGTAGATGAGCGGTGGGTAAAATCTCTTCTGATTTGATCCCACCCCCAGCACCCAAACTCACCTCAGCAGAACTGTTATGAGGAATTAGCAAAATTTGTATTGAGATTGTCAAATTGAAATCATTCAGTTTTATCTTAGGTGGCAATCTAAGCAATGCTCGGATCTCAAACAGCTGGAAAGGCATGAAGGCTGAGGTATCAGCTGGAATAACTGACGGTTCCAATTCAATTAAAATGTCAATTGAACAAATCACCTCCCTATCAAAGTCATTGGGGATCATCCTTGATAGCCAGGCTATAGCATTGGATGCCATTGACGAGGGTTCAAAGTCCCCTGTTGACAATTTGGGCGTTGCATCTGATGTGATGCCACTGACTGAACAAATGGCCCAGTGACCGAGCGCGGTCAGGTTGGGCATCCTGAACCTGTTCCCAACCAAATGGACCCGCCCCTATGTGGGGTGGCCTTGGGGGATTCCCGTCGCTCATTGGGCCAAACGCCATCATGCCAACTGTCAGAAACATAGCTGAGCCTCAGTGCGGACGTTCAAGGTTAAACTGACAATGACTTGGCCCACCGCCAAATTTTTTGATGTTGGTTCCCAAGGAACAAACCTGCCCATTCCCAAATAATTCACCAGTTAGGTCAAAATTGAGGGTCCCAATCCCAGCTTGTCACTGCCCCAATTGACCACTATTTAATCAGTTGCATAGCACTGAGAAATTTTTTGGTTGCTTTTCTTCTTTTTCTTTCAATAAAAATTTTTCCAAAAAAACCAAACAATTTTTTATTGTATTACTCCTTCTGACTGCATCTCTGATGGTGTTTCCCTGGTAGCCTGTTGGTCTGTATACCTGATGGGCTCTACCAGTACTTATGGTCACTATGGCCCCCTCAGTCTATGATTGGACTCAGCAAGTCCAATATATTTGGCTATACAGCCCCGTTATCATGAACTTCTGGCAACAGTACACAGGAATATTATGGCCTTATGTCCATCAATTGCAAGAGATAATCTGCCTCCTTGCCTCCCTGGTTAAAATGACCACATATAATGACAAACTTATTGAAACTATCTCTGCGGTCCCACCCCTGCAGCAAGGCCCCTGGGTTGGGAGTGGGCTCATTGTGGTTCATCGTTGGGATCATACTTTTTGTTGTGTTACACCAACAATTCATCATTTCCCAATGCCCGGCTCCATATCAAGTCAATCAGTTGGCAATGCCTCCAGCATTCTGGCTTGCTTTTTTGGTGCTTACGCATATTGACTAGCAGGCCGGTCTAAAATTCTTCTGCCATTTCCATGACAGGATGGAAAGGTAGTATAACCCATTCATATAGCTGATTTTGACATCGTAGGTCAATAAAAGTATATAATTTTTAGTACCTTATTATATATATAACCATATAACTTGATTAATCAAATAGTTTTAACTTTTATATATTCTAGTGAATATATAAAGTAGAGGTATTATTGATTACATCTAAAAATATTAAGTAAAACTTTATAAAATGAGTTTTGAACTAGAAGTATCAAATTGCTAAATACCTTTATATTTAAAACTGCAACTGGCTAAATAGGCGTTTTTTCAAGATCTCTAAATGCTAGTTAAGTTTGGTAGGGTATCAATATAAACATGGCTTAAGTTTTGATTAATAGGTAAGCTCATAATCTGTCACATTGCTTTAGATGTTGAAATTTTGACAGCCCTATTGTGCAGCTAGAGATATCTTTAAATAAATATTATCATTGGATAAAACATTTGCTAATAGGTAACCAAATATTATCAAACTTTAAAAAGTTAATTCATACCTTACTTTTAATTAATAAATAGCTAATTACCATAAGCATCATATCCAAGTAATTCTATTTATATAAGTTTAAATCATTTAAGTTATTTCACAACTATCTACAAATAGTATGATAAACCTGTACTATCTAGCTTATGATTTATGACAATCTAATTTCATGATCACACTTCTACCCAAACATGATAAGCTGTATAAGCTTAAGGCGTAGATCAGTTGGTGCATAGCTAAAATCTGTGAAATGGTTATAGTGCTGGCGTATGATAAAGTCTGGTGGACTTTCTTTGATTGTAGAATGAGTTTTAAGCTACAACAGCACAATATAATTATTTAAGAAAGACACTCAACTCATTATGTAAATTTAAAAAGTTAGTACCTTGATAAGCGATTATAAAGTTCTATAAAATAAGTATTAAATTGGAAGTTACTGCCATCTAAATCCAAGTTTCCATAAAAGGTGTAGCACCATCATCTGGATTAAGAGTTAGCCTAATAACAAACATCTTGGTTAACCTGGAACTACTAAGGTTTAATGGCTCCAAGTACAGTTGATATAGGTTAAAATCGTGCCACAACAAAAAACGTTGCAACCTGAGTATTAGGATCTGTGGAGGATATATAACATTGTTTGATATTCTATGGGAAGGCGGCTAAACATAAAGATCCTTAGGATTTGAGCAACTTTCAAATAGGTTTTAAGGGATGGAAAGGGTGATGAAAAGATGGTCAGACCATATTTTTAAGATGAAACTTTTGTTGCTTAAAAATAGATCTGATGTAGATCGCTCTTAGATGAAGCTTAGGTTAAGTTGGTGATAGTTGTAGAATCTATACAACTTAAAGTATAAATCTATTCAAGGTAAGCTGACCTGGGGATGTACATACTGAAAGCTCAAAAAAAACCAAATCAAAATGAAATGCCCAGAGAGCAAAACAAAACAGAAACACACCAACCAGGTGGGGAAGCGGCAAACTGCTAACAAACCATGGCGAAGGGGGAGGGGGTCACGGTGGGTCGTTTCTAAAGCCTAGACGTTGTCTGACTCTGACTACTGCAAAAAGCAAAGGCGTAGGGGCATCTGCATGGTGAGGTTCAATATGGGCAAAAACAGGGTCAGTTGATACAAGTTGGGCTGTGCAGAGGGCCTCAAAATAATTAGTGAGGTGGTGCTCAGCAGTCATACAGTGTTCAGGTAGTGTGGCCAGTGTTTCCACTTTTCAGGGGTAATCTGATTATCACAGAGAATTAAATAGGTACTTTTACAAACTGCCATTACAGCCTCTTGGGCTGCTTTGTACAACCTGTTATTTCAGTCTTGGCAACACAGGGAATGTGGGGGAAAGATGACCCTGGGCAAACCTGAAGCCAGCATGCTGACAGCTTGAAGATTGGCATCCCATAGTTTAATACTTGTAGGGGAGGTTGCTGTAGCAATGGCCAGCTGATGGTCACTATAAAACAGGTCAGCATTTGTTTTTGGAGTATACCACCTGGGGTTAGATTGAGTATCAAAGTCAGAGTTCAAAAATTGACTAAAGTCAATTTTATCAGGGGAGGACAGAATGATTCTACCTGATTCATCAATCCCATCAAATAGTTCTCATGGATCTAAGTTAAATGGAATAAGGCCATGGAATGTAAATTGAGTATCAGGAGGCGAATCAGAATACACTTAGGTGGGTACAGTAGTCCAAGCCTGACCCTGATTGGATGGTGCAACTTTGGGTGGTAGAGTGAGGCTGGAGTTACAAGTGGGGATAGGAGCTTTACACTGGCTCATTGATTGAGTGATCTGGGGTGGAGGGGGCAGCAAGAGGCCCCATTTGGAAGCAGCCACCATGGTTATAGAGGAGGGAGTGAAGGTGTTGTCAGTATTATGGGGGCAGGTTTTCTTGCTATAGTCAAGGGCAAAACAGATAGGACAAACTTGTTGACCATTGTCAACCCTAGCCCAGAATCAGTGATTAGGTGCTTCAGCCAGGTGAGTACACAGAGGAATCTGTTGGGCCATATAGTGGTGGTGAGGTATTATGGTAGCAGTGGTACAAGAGGTGGCAAGGTGCTCTGCACCAGTAGGTACAGTGGAATAGAGAATAGGGTTAGCGCTTTAGGCTGAAAGCCCTGTCATCAATGCATAATATAAAATCTGGGCTGTGGGATGCAAAAGGAGGCTTACAAAAGATACCACTAATGTAGGATCAGTAGGGAGGTGAGTATGAGTGGTGGGAACAGGAGTGTTTTAATATATGAAAAGGGTTGCCGCTACTGCCACTGCATCCTCCTCAGAGAAAACCTGATATCAAATTAGCCCTTAAAAGGGCAAAAAATCAATAAGTCCAGATGGTGCAAAGGTAGCTGAAGCAAGCTCAATAATTGCCTTGTTAGCATATGGGAACAAATACCCATACTTGACTCAAAGGCAGAAGCAAAGGTTTGATCATGGGAGGGCACTGGGGTTTGTACAAGTTGGGTGGACCCTTTACAAGGTACAATGCGAGGTCTCTTGGGGGAACAAACTGACCTGAAGAATTGGGTGGACTGGCTGAGCCAGGTTGCAAGCATTTTCCTTCCAGAAAAAAACTCTTGGAGGAGTTTCACCGCTTCCCCACCTGGGAGCAGCAGGTGGTGGGGCTGAGGACATCTGTGGAGTGGTGTTGCGGCAAATTGGAGTGGCAAACTAATTTTGACTTTTTAAATAAAATGCTCAAAAGTGAGTTTGAGCAGAAAGAAAGTTGAATCTATGTTAGGGCAAATCCTGACATGAAAGATATCCCTGATATATTAGCTCTTATTGATAGAATATATGATATATGTAATCAGCTTAAACAATTGAAGATGATAGCAAAATCACATAGCAGATAAATAATGAGTCAGACAAGTCTATTCAAGCCTATCAAATCTGAATAAATTATTGGAACATCTGGGGCCAGGTCTTAGTAGTCCTAACTAGGCAGTTAACTACTAGTCTAAGCTTTGGTTATCTAATACAGAAAGAGCCTAAAGAATCTAAAGCTAGATAATAATCAAGTAAGCCCTAAAGCTAGTTCAATTAGTCTGAAAAGTAAATATAAGCTGAAGATTTCTAAAATCATTCTTTGCAATCAATAAAGTTAAGATGCTTCTAAATACTTACTTGATTTACCAGCTTATGATCCTTAGTAAAGTACAAGAATCTCTATTATCAAGCATATATCAAGTTAACAACTCTGAAAAACCAAATAATTCCTCTAACTCAATTTCACAATAACCCACTGTCACTGGTATCTTAAACCTAACAGGGGTTGGTCTAGCTGAAGCTCTACAACCTATATTAGGGCCCAACAGACCTTTATTCACAGCTATTATATTTTTCATCCACATCCTTCTCTTGTTATACTGGACTCTTAGCTCAGGCATGGCAAGTTCACGAGTTAGTATGCCAGACTGGGTTAAAGATATTATAGTCCCTGAAAAATTAACTGCCAACCAAACAAAATATTACCACCTTTTCCTTATGCTACTAGGCGCATTAACTCTATATATTTTGTAAAGACCTATAGTAAAATTAAGGCGCGCTTAATTTTTTCTGAGTCTCAATCAGATATTCTTACAAGGAACTCAGAAAGACCCAGCCAAGTTCAGACTGTGACACTAGCTAATCATACCATTCCCTTTAGCTCCACAGTAAACTTTACTGAAAAGTTGACACTCTCAACTATAAAGGAAGGACTGGCTTTATTAAGTGCACAATTCAAGATCTACCTCAACACTTATCACAATGATGCATGCAAAGTGATGGCAATAGGTTTCCAACTCACTGGGGATGCACTTAGTTGGTTTGTAAAGGCTCTTGAAGAAGATGAAAGTCTATGCACTGATTATGAGTCTTTTAAAAGTTGAATTTTAGCTGCTGCAACACCAGCTGGATCAAGATTACAAGCACATATAGCTCTACTGAAGCTAAGACAGGAAGATCAAGCTATGGAGGATTTATAAAAAAATTTGATGCGTTTCATAAAGCTGATTTAAATTCTGAGATGGGTTAACTTCTTTCGCCAAAGCTTAAATGACTTTTGGACAGAATTGGTTTGACATCATCCTATCACTATGCCTCTTCAGAATTTAATTGAGACCACAACAAATTTGATGATTGAAGCACCTACTAATTCAAACAAAAATAAGGAAAATAAACTCATCAGAGCTAACTATCAACAACGTTAGACCAAAGAAAAGCTATGTTATAACTGCCACAAGCCTGGTCATTATGCAAATGAAAACTCTGAGAAAACCGTTTCTGCTAAATCTCCATTAAAGAACAGTGTTCAGCCTTATCCTAGTTTATATGTAGCTCTAAGCCATGATGAATATAAAGAATATACAGAGGCTTTAATAGATACAGGCGCATCTAGAATTTTCATCTATGAGAAATTACTAGAAAGTTTAAAATGTACAAAAGAAATTGAATCTCTTGATGTAACTCTTGGGAATGGGGAGATTATCAACACCTATCGTTCTGATCAGCCCATTAGGCTTCATATTGGTTCCTATACCTCAGATGTTGAGTTCTGGGTGCTTAAGGAAACTACTCAACCAGTAATACTTGGATATAATTGGACATGTCAGATAAAACTTCAGTACCAGTATGAGAATCATGCCGTTATTGTTAGCTTTAATGGGAAAAAGAAAATTTGGCCTTTGATTACAGCAAGATGCTCTGGGATGTTAATTGCTGATACTTCAATTATAGAGTTGGAGGCCTGTAAAGCAACTATTCCTAAGTACTTAAGGCAATGGGATTCTGTTTTCAGTAAAGAGGAAGCCAATCAACTACCCCCAGCATAGCCTATTTGATCAGAAAATAGACTTGGTTCCAAACAGCCTACTCACGGCCCAATCTACAGCTGTAATCAACGGGAACAAAAAGCTTTGCAAGAATATTTAGATACCATGCTAAACAAAGTTTTATCAGAGTTTCACGATCCCTTGCTCATCACCACTTTTATTTGTGAGTAAGAAAGATGGAGGTTTACGTCCATGTGTCAATTACCAGAAGCTTAATGATATCACTATAAAGAACAGGTATCCTTTACCTGATGCAGACCACCTCAGCGATCAATTTTCTGGGGCAACAATATTTTCAAAAGTTGATCTCAGAGATGCATTTAATTAAATCCGAATCAAAGAAGGAGATGAGTGGAAAACTGCCTTTAAAACAAGATTTGGTCTGTATTAATATCTTGTAATGCCATTTGATTTATGCAACGCATCTAGCACATTCCAACAGATGATCAATACTGTACCAGGAGGCTACATGGACCAATTTTCTGTTGCTTACCTAGATGATATCTTAGTATACAGTAAGTTTAAAGAAAATCATCCCGATCATCTTCAACAAGTATTTTAGAATTTCAAAAGATTTATTTGCATGTTATATTATCAAAATGTGAGTTTGAAAGAAGAAGTAGAATTCCTTGGTTATGTTGTAGTCAAGAATGGGTTTACAATAGCACCAAGTAAAGTTGATGCTATTACTTCTTGGCTAACACCAATTAGCAGAAAGGAGGTGAAAAGCTTTAGGTTTAGCAAACTTTTGCAGAGATTTTATCAAAAATTTCAACAATTGCATTACCTTTAACGCAACTCACCTCTGATAATGTAACTTTTAAATGGTCATCAAAGGCAGAAAGATCCTTTAATGATTTAAAGAAAGCATTTACTACAGCACCAGTTTTAGCAATTCCAGAATATGAGAGGCCATTTGTGATTGAAACCGATGCCTCTGGATTTGCGCTTGGAGGTGTTTTACTACAGGAGGGGGATGATAATAGGCTTCACCCTATAGCCTACTACTCAAAGAAGTTTATCCCAGTTGAATTTAATTACCCCATTTATGATAAAGAGATGTTAGCCATTGTTCAGACCTTGAAGCATTGGAGAAGATACCTATGCAGGGCTAAACATCCAGTTACCATTCTAGGTGATCATAAAAACTTAACTTACTTTTTCTCTCCTTGGCAACTAAATCAACGTCAAGCCAGATGGAGATCTTAATTTAGCTGACTATGAGCTAGAAATTGGTTATAAACCAGGAAAAATCAATGTAGTCCCAGATGCTTTAAGTAGAAGATCAGATCTTATCCCAGATGAAGGGGAGATAGAAGACTACAATATTAAGTCTTATTAAAAACAAACAGAAAATCAGATTAACTTTCTCACCTTGTCCTAGTAAAATGGAAGGACAAATTGATCAAAGCCCAGGGAAAAGACACTTTTTTCCAGAAAATCATATCTGATTTAAAGAATAACAACAATAGCATTTGATACCAAAAAGGTTATTCACTTAAAGGATATCTTCTACTTTGGAAACAGTATCTCTATATACCTGAAGTTCCTCAACGGCTAACTATATTATGTGAATACCATGACACAAGAATGGCAGGTCACCCTGGAAGAAATAAAATGCTTTCACTTATTCAGAGAACTTACCGTTGGCCTGGATTGATAAAAGATGTGATCAAGTACCTAGCTGATTGTGAGACCTGTTGTCATACAAAGGCTAGAAGAGGACACCCACAGGGCTTACTGGAACCCTTAAGTATGGCAACAAAACCATGGGAATCAGTTTCCTTGGATTTTATAGTTGAGTTACCAAATTCAAATGGTTACAATGCGATTTTAGTAGTCATTGATAGATTTACAAAGATGGCTCACTTTATACCTACTAAAACATCTGTAACAGCTAAGAAAACAGCCCAACTTTCAGGAAAATTGATATGAATGGACGATACGCTACCCATATTGGTGGATCACAGGGGAATTGATATGAGTCTCGAGATTTATGAAAAGGGGATACACAGATTAAAATTGAGCAAAATGAGAACATTTGGAAAATTTAGAGGAATCATACCAAGATTTGATATGAACGAGAGCAACTCAAATAGGATGAAGAATAATAAGATACCAAGCTGAGGATGCATCTGTCTGGGGAATCGAGGTATAAAGAGTCTGATGGAAGATTACAGAGGTGATAGTCAATTATGAGAAAGAGAAGCATAGAATGGTCTGAGAGATATACAAAATAAAGGAAGAAATAAGGGGTAATAGCTTCATATACATTTTATTTAGTTTATTATAAGAATCAGCGATCCTCATATCATTTGATTGGGTTGCTCAGTGGCTACGCCCTGTGAAAATCCAACTTGGTGATAGTGGACCTAGACGCCAAGAAATTAACAGTGGTGCTCACTAAAGTGGGCCACTTAGCAACTATAACGGAGAAAATACAATGACAAATCCTCATTTGTTCTGACTTAACCTGATTGGGTTCTGAGCACAACATGCTGAAGAAGCTCAGAGGATACATAACTTAAAACCAACATTGTTTATTGTTACTGAACCAGGGATGATGAAATTATGATCACTGTGCAATTTTAGAATTGCCCAAGAGCTTAATGACTAACCAACATGGACGCTCCACAAATGTGACTCCACAACAAACTAAGAATTATTATGGAATGGTTGTTGCGCGGTATTGCCTATAGGAGGATGAGAGTGGGGAAAGTGCCGAAAGTCTGTTTTATAATCAACGCGATCAAGAAAATTGATATGCGCTGTACATGTCTTATTTGGACGCCACTACTATGGGGTTAACTCGCCACCTCAGTACTCACGGAATTGAGGAATACTTAGTCACTTATGTGCAACCTTCAATTCGCCAGCTGCTACAAGTTCTGGCTCGCCATAACATTGAAATTGGAGATGTGTTGCGGTTTGCTAAAGCCCAACAGCATGATACTCACTTCTTGCTGACTGTCTTGATCATTTGTTCTCAGAAGTACAAGGGGCGCTGACACAGATGGATCATCATGTTGGGGATGTTCGCCATCAATTGGACCTTCTAGTACCACAATTAAACTCAGAATTACCTTGAGTAATAGAGAGCTATTGGAACAGCATGGCCTATCCACAGAGTGGATTCAGGACGTGACAACCTTGGGGAATAATATGGAGCGCTGTATGACGGAGCTAGCTGAATGGGTGGAAGCTTTTGAAGCCATGATTGCTCAGCTCAAGGAAAGAATGACCCTGATGGAACTGCAATTGGTGGCCCAAGTTGGCTCTCTATCTACAGAACTAGATCAACTCCATATTGAATGGGATACCCAGCAAATGTCTGATAACGCACTTATTTTTAGATCAACATCCACCAAGTACTTCCAACTCATTTGTCGAGTTTCATGACTGGAAGTCATTAGTCAGGCAGAATGCCGATAAGTTTTCCCTCCCTCTATCAGTGAGACAAGTAAGTATATGGACATGCAAGCCCGCATTGATACCCTTTGTCAGGCCAATGAGGAATCGGCGCAAGAATGATCCTTCCTTGTTAGCCAAATAAACAACGCCAACCAGCAAGTGAATAATGCCAGACAACAACAAACCTGCATGCAGAATAGAATCGAGGAAATTCTTTTATGATTACAAACTATGGAACAAACACTGAATGAGGAAAAGGAATTCCGCTGAGAATTGCAATGGCAATATAACACACTGTAACGTGAATGGCAGTGATGGACGGTGTAGATGTGCTGCGGTCAAAATGGAACGGCTGATTAGTGAACAGTTCATGGGATATACCAGAGCTGGGGGAAATAGGTCCATTAGTGGCGATTTGGGGGAGAATTTTATAAATTCACAAACAAGTATCCATCAGGCGGTATGACGGACCCCCCATGTGATGACACTTCTTCTGATTCTGCCTTGATGAGCTCAAGCTCATCTGGACGGCGGCATGTCAACACACTAAATTATGGTTCCCATAGTCACTCTGAATCCAGTTTGCCTGGCCCTTGCAGTCAAACCTGAGAGCTGACTGAATTCATCCATATTGAAAAGTTACCTCCATTCAGTCATAATGGAAACCTACACAGGAAACATAAACGTTTTGAATTTGCTGTGGAAGGGACTACTGATCAACAGAAAGTGAAGTTGTTACTATCTGCTTTAGATTTGGAAAGTGCTGACCAAGTGACTTGCTATCTTCCAGATAGTTTGGTGTCTTACTCCCCAAGTAAAAGCAATAGTTATCCAGCTGTTCAGAGGCGCTAACAAGATGTCTCAACAAAAAGCTGAATTTATGACTATACAGTTTAATCAAAATGAGACCTTATCATAATTCGCCAAGCAGTTTTTGGTGGAAGTCACATTTTACTTAAGGATAATATTTTAACCACTGAGGATGTAGGTATAGCAATGATGGCGTAGGTCAAACAATATTGTGAACTATATAACGCTATGTACCATGTGTTGGATGGAGATATATTGGCCTCATTTAAATTGTGAACGCCTTATGATGACTCTCTGTCATGAATGGCGCCCCCAATGTAGCCCATAAAACCTCCATTGCTCCCTCTCCATCCTTTTCCAAATATCAGGTGCAGCGACTGGGTTATCAGCTGCTGGAACGTAATCGTCGCTCATATGAGTCAGTAGATCCTTTCCATCCCATGTACGCTTCACCAGTTTGACCGCGACCATGGAACCTTACTGGCAATTCTTGACCTGGTCCTTCCATCCTGAATTATATATGTGCACCTTTTACCAACACTTGCTTTCAGTGCGGACAAAAAGGGCATTATGCAGCCAATTGCTCTAGCAAGCCACAAGTATGCGCAATGCCAACTATGAAAACTGAGCAGGGAAAAGCTCAAGCAGAGTAGAGATGGGACGCTCTACCTCCGCTGAGCTCAATTCACCTGTCTTTAATACCTGCCAAACAACTTTAGAAGTAGAAATTGAACCTCAATTGGACGATTTGTTATACCATCAGCTTTCACTGGATACCCCTGCATCTGCTTCTGAGAGTAATAGTTCCCCCAATTGGGCTGAGCTCCACCAAGACGTGCAGAAACCCTATGCGTGACAAATACTGGAACAGACTGGCTCCAGTAATGTGGACTCTTTGCTGAACATCGCTCCTTTGATAGGAGTTAACATAGCTATTCTGGTGGAAAGAATTGCTAAGGAGTATCCTCAGGTCAGCAAGGGTATTTCTTCCTTTTTAAGTAACATAAGACCTTTTAATGTACAAGTATTAAACTCTGATGATTCTTCTTACTCAGAATGTACTTATTGCAACATATTCGTTCAAAACACAAAAATCTGCACGATCATAGACACAGGAGCACTGGTGAACATAGTCTCCACCCGGTTAGTGGCCAAACTTATGTTGAAACTGGATGTGGACCATTGAGTAGTATGTGGAATGGCAGGAACGCATAGCACTGTTTCAGAAGGATCATATAGCGCGTTGCCTCTACAATTTGGTTCAGTCCAGGTGTCTGCTCCGGCAGTGGTCTTGCCAAATAACCACTACAATATGTTAATCAGCGCGGCTTTCATGAGGAAATTTGGCGTTATGATAAATATGGCGGAAGAAACCCTTGCTATATTTGGCCAACAGATTCCAGTCTATTTTTCCTCTAGGGAATCCTAGCAGATCCAGTCCACTCTAGTCGGATCAATCTCACATACAGTGATGGAGTGATCCCTGTTTGCTATCAGCAACTAAGTCGGTGGACTAAGATCCTCCTCAACCAGATATATGAGTATAAAGGAATCCCGCTTCAAGCAACACGCCCTTTAAACTTACCATCTGGACACCAGGGCATAATAGGGACTGGGCTTGAAATTGAAGTTCCTAAGGGACTGTATGGAGAAATCCTGGCGCCTCATCAGCACTCGCAGCTAGAACCACATGTAGCTCCAGGGCTATTCTTTTCTGGGAATGGGGAGGTGAAGGTGTTGCTCGAGAACCTACAGAAGGAGACAATAACAATTAGGTGGCACCAAGTAGTGGCTTACCTACACTTCATCCCTATTGGAGAAGATTGCTGAATCCATGACTTTGGCTCATGGGAAGATCTCAGATTACCAGCTCACACCTCATTCAGCATACTGACTGTAGTTCCATGGGAAGCGCTCACAGAACTGTTGGAGGATCAGCAAGATAAGGCTATGGCCTTATTTGAAAAGTATCAGGATATTTTTGCCAATAACGATCATGACTTGGGGTGCACTCAAGGAGTGGTACATTGGATTGATATGGGAGATCACCCTCCCATTTGTTCGCGTCTGATTAGACATTCTAGAGCAGCGGAAGAAATTGTCTCCAATGAAGTGGATAAGCTTATTGAGCAGGGGATGCTAGAACCATCAAAAAGTCCGTGGGTGTCACCTGTGCTCATTGTAAAGAAGAAGGATGGCACGAATTGGGTGTTTATTGACTATTGTAAACTCAATAATGTCATGAAGAAGGATTCTTACCCTCTTCCATGGATTTATGATGCATTAGACTGATTGAGTGGGGCAAACTATCTTTCCGCCATGGATCTGATCTCAGGGCACTGGCAGATCAATTGCCACCAATGAAATGAGAAAAAATGTGCGATCATCACCTCAAGGGGTTGTTCTAGCCAACGCGCATGCCACAAGAATTGTGTAACACTACTGCTACATTTCAGCATGCCATAAATATGATTTTAGGTGATTTAAAGCTGTCCTGTGTCTTAGTTTACCTTGACAACATCGTTGTGTTTTTTCAAATGTTCACAGAGTATCTGGCCCACTTGGAGCAAGTGTTTCAGCACCTCGCTGCCACTAATATCAAAAATAAGCCCCAGAAGTGCCATTTCTTTAAAGAGCAATTGGAATACCTCAGTTTTGTTGTGGATTCAAATAGGCTTAAACTGCAGCTGGCTAAAGTGGAAGCGATAGGCAAGATGACTCATCCAGAAAATAAGCAAGACATTCAGGTGTTTCTAGGAATGATTGGGTATTATTGATGGTTCATTCCCAATTTCAGTTGTATTGGAGCACCGCTTTTTGAGCTATTAAAGAAAAATGCTCCTTTAAACTAGACAGAACGATGTCAAAATGCTTTCAATGTATAGCATACCGCGTTAGCAAGTGCACCCATATTGCAATACCCCAACTTTGATAAACCATTCATAGTGCAAACAGATGCATCCTTAGCTGCTATTGGAGCAGTATTATCCCAGAAGGATGATGATGGTGTGGAACATCCTGTTGCCTTATGTAGTCAGAGCCTGAATTGTCATCAACGGAACTACACCATAACTGAGTGGGAGTGTTTAGCTGTGATCTACGCTTATAAATAATTTTGGCTATATTTGCATGGGGTAAGATTTCAAGTAGTAGTGGATCACGCTTCCTTGCGCTGGCTACAGAATCTGCGTGAATCAGAAGGATGGCTTGCACGTTGGGCTCTGAAGCTGCAAGCTTACAATTTTGAGATCTTACATCAACCTGGAGCAAAACATCAAAATGTGGATTGTCTATCTCAATTGCCCATGGTCACTATCACAGCAGATCTGGCTGATATAATGTATGAAAAAATGATGGTGAACAAATACCAGAATGAGCCACCACAAGTGATCAAGGTGTTAGATGGACTCAGGAAGGGTACCTTCATGTGAGGGGAGAACTATACAAGCGGATTGGAAATTTGATGCTAAATTTTCCTAAGCCTTCAATTAGACCCTCGATAATTATGGATGCTCATTGAGCTGTAGGCCAAGGTGGTTTGCAAAAGACGCTGGAGTTCTTATAACCCCAATACTTTTTGGGAAAGCATGCATTATGATGTGCTGGAAACTATTAGCTGTTTCCATCAATGTCAAGTTGAAAAACCTTTCCGTAAGAAAACCACCTATCAATTAGTGAAGCCCCACAGTTTGCATGGCACACCGTTTCCATTAATGTAGTGGGACCTTTGCTGACTAGCACCAATCGATCTAAGTACATAATTGTCACCATCGATCATTTGACCTGATGGGTGGAGGCCAGAGCTATTAGTAACTTAGGCGCGGTCACCACTGCCAAGTTTATTATGGAATGTGTTATACAGCGACATGGCTGTCTGCAGTTCATCATGACAGATAACAGAACCAACTTTACTTCACATATCCTGCCAAAGTTAAATAATTTGATGGCAATTCATAGGGTTTTGACCATCCCCTATCATCCAGAATCAAATGGGATGATGGAGCGAGTTAATGGAACCCTAGTAAACATACTCCGCAAATTGATAATGGACTGTCCCTCAAAATGGAGTGCTCTTCTACCTACCGCTGTGTTTGTTTATAATATTAGCTACCATTCTGCCACTGGTAATAGTCCCTTTCAACTGCTGTATAGATGCCATCTGGCTCTTCCCGCCTTGTTATATTCGTGTGTAGAGGACACTGGTGGTGTGAATCCTCAGCAGTATCTGAGGCAACTCACAGATACATTGATCAAGTTACAGACTGAAGCCTACTCCACCAGTTTGGCTAAGAAAATTCGTGACCAGGCAGCCAATCAGAAGCATCATAGTGGACTTCCGCTGTTTACTGAAGGGGATTATGTGTTATTCCATGAACAGTATGGATTCAGCCAAAAGAATAAGCTCTCTGACATTTGGGTCAGCCCATTTGAGATTATTGAGAAGACTGGTATGGATGTCTACACAATCAAGAAACCTGCGGGGGGTCAGATTATCAACTGAGCCCATGCTAAGTTCCTTAGAGTGTACAAACAGTAAAAGCCTATTGTCCAGTCAAAGGGAAGGTAATTTCAGGAAGTTGATATGACTGGACAATATGCTACCCATATCAGTGGATCACAGTGAAATCAAGATGAGTCTCAAGATTTATGAAAAGGGAATACATGAATAATAATTGAGCAAAATGAGAACATTTGATGAATTGAGAGGAATCACGCCGAGATTTGATACAAATGAGAGCAACTCAAATAGGATGAAGAATAAGGAGATACCAAGCTGAGGATGCATCAATCCAGGGAATTGAGGTATAAAGATCCTGATGGAAGATTAAAGAGGGGATAGTCAATTATGAGAAAGAGAAGCACAGAACGGTCTGCAAGATATACAAAATAAAGGAAGAAATAAGGGGCAATAGCTCCATATATTTTTTATTTAGTTTATTATAAGAATTGGCGATCTTCATATTGTTCAATTGGGTTGCTCAGTGGCTATACCCTGTGCAAATCCAACTTGGCGACAGTGGACCTAGACGCTGAGAAATTAACACCAACTATTTATAAAAAATGTATTTCTTTAACAGCATTCCCAAAGAAGTGATAACAGACTGTGGCGCTCAGTTTACATCAAATTTTTGGAATCAAGTAATGAAGGACCTAGGTATTAAAAGATGTCTATCCACTTCATATCATCCACAAACTGATGGACAGACAGAACGCATAAATCAAGTATTAGAGCAGTATCTAAGATGCTATGTGAATTTCAAACAAAATAATTGGGAAGAGCTTCTAACAATGGTCCAGTTCTGCTATAATAACTTAGACTATGCTTCTATAGGTATGTCACCCTTTAAGGCAAATTATGGTTATGATGTAAATTGGGGACCCAACTTCACTGAAATATCAGAAAACCCATCAGATAGAGACTTTATCAAAGATATCCAACAAACTCATTCCTTATGCATTGCAAATCTAAAAAGAGCAATCAGGACATATAAAAATTTTGCTGATAAGAAAAGAGTATCTGGAAAGATCCTAGAAATTGGAGATAAAGTTTACCTAGATGAAAGAAATGTATTTATAAGTGTTCCATCACACAAATTAGCACACCAACGCATAGGACCTTTTACGGTAGAGAAAATTATAAGTAAGGTAGCATATCAAATAGTGTTACCCAAAGAATGGAAAATCCACAATGTATTTCACTGATCCCTTTTACATAAGAAAGATGGTATCTCTCTACCCCATCAACAGATCAGAACAGATGACCCTCTATTGATTAAAGGAGAGACTCCAGAGTATGAAGTAGAAGCAATCCTTAAAAGTAGAAAGCATTATAGAAAGATTCAGTACCTGGTAAAGTGGGTAGGGTACCCTGTTGAAGAAAGTACTTGGGAACCAGAAGAAAACCTTAAAAATATAAAGAATCTACTTCAAGGCTGGAAAAAAAGAAAATTGCAGATGACTTCAGCCTTGGTGGGGGATAATTTCAGGGCAAAGCCTGACATAAAAGATATCCCTGATATATAAGTTCTTATTGATAGAATATATGATATATGTAATCAGCTCAAACAATCAAAGATGATAGTAAAATCATATAGCAGATGAATAATGAGTCAGACGAGTTGATTCAAGCATATCAAATCTGAATCAAATATTGGAATATCTGGGGTCAGGTCTTAGTAGTCCTAACTAGGCAGTTAACTACTAGTCTAAGCTTTGGGTATCTAAGGCATAAAAAGCCTAAAGAATCTAAAGCTAGATAAGAATCAAGTAAGCCCTAAAGCTAGTTCAATTAGTCTGAAAAGTAAATATAAGCTGAAGATTTCTAAAATCATTCCTTGCAGTCAATAAAGTTAAGATGCTTCTAAATACTTACCTGATTTACCAGCTTATGATCCTTAGTAAAGTATAAGGATCTTTATTATCAAGCATATATCAAGTTAACAACTCTGAAAATCCAAATAATTCCTCTAACTCAATTTCAATCACCCACTGTCACTGGTATCTTGGCCCTAACAGGGGTTGGTCTAGCTGAAGCTCTACAACCTATATTAGGGCCCAACAGACCTTTATTCACAGCTAATATATTTTCATCCGCATCCTTCCCTTGTTATACTGGACTCTTAGCTCAGGCATGGCAAGTTCACGAGTTGCTATGCCAGACTGGGTTAAAGATATTCCAGTCCCTGACAATCTAGTTAACTTAGCTCTAACTTTTTATAGATTAATAGCGGTTTAATAACGGATTTAACTTGCAATTATACCTGGGTTTAAACCCAGCCAGTTCTTTGCTTGAGGATAAATGTACTAAAACTAATTGATCTTTTCATCGTCATTGAGTTAACTTTCATCACTTTGGAATCGTTAATTGCCTTAAGGTTGATACTGTACATGGCAGCTTCACCATGCTGCTAGGTAGCAATTGTCATCAATTTTGTGGCAACTTACAAAGTGATAATTTAATTTTATAAGGTAATCTATGATCCACTCATTTATCCTCAATCGTGGCATAGTTCTCTTAATCAGCTTTATCCGCAGCTTTTTTTATCAGAAGGTGGGAAAATAAACTAGCGAGTAAATTTTGGGAGTTGGTCATCTGTTGATCTTTGAGCCAACTAAATCATATAATTGATTGGGTGAAACCTATCGGGTAGGGCTAAAGAGGTATATAGAATGTAGAGTACTGGGTTACCCTTAGATCGATGTATCCCCCCATTAGCTTGAGACCATCTAGTGCTAAAAAAGTACTGGTTACCCTTCTTATAAAAGCTTTATGTATTTATATGAAATTTGTGTTCTACTCGATACTTATATTTTAACAGAAGCTTTATTAGCCTTTAATCATATGCATAGCTGATTCAGGTCCTTGATAAAAGTTTAACCTTTAAGGATATATGTAGAGTTGATAGCATGCCATTAGAATGTGAACCTTATAAAGTTATCTCCTCGATTCAATTCCTGGTGGGACAATGCCTGGAGAAAATGTAAATATATTGGATTGGTACATTAATAATTTAATCCAATTTAATAGATAATAATATGGATTAAAGAATATTCTTTAAGCCACTTGAAAATTTGTAAGTTTTTCCTAGGATTTTTATCCTTCCATCCTAAAAATTTGACCCATCTATTCCCTGATAAAAATTGGTGTAGTATGAATATCTTAAGGTCAACCCATTTTGAATAAAAAAAATCAATAAAATAACCTGCTATATATACTAAAAATCCCTACCCCACATAATTTAACTGAGCTGTTTATGATATTGGGTACTTGCGGTGCAACCGCTGGGGTTAGAGACTTACGTTATTATAGGATAGTTAAAGCTTAATTAGTTTATGGGGGCGCATGGTATGCAAATAGATAAAATCTCGTTTATAAGATCTAGTTTAATGAAATTTATTTTAAAATAGACAAATATATAATTACAGCTGATGGAATTTAATTAACTAAAATTGATCCCAATCCAAGTACAGTTTATGTAGCTATAATCTTATCAGTGGTTAACAGATTTAGATCCGGTTAAGTTATGGTTGATTCAAACCCATCCGATGGTTGGTAATTTAACTTGATTTAGTTTAATGTAATGATAGTTAAATTGAATTTTAAATCAAAATTAAATCAGAACGTATTTCATTTATCTGAGAAACCAGGTCAACTGACAGCCTCCGATAATACCCAGTATTTTATGAGGTTAGTTAATGGAGTGGAGTTGGGTGGCGGGGTAGTAGAGGTATTGTCGTACCAAGTATGGCTCCATTCATCATCAGTTGCCACAGCGATACCGTATGTATAGAATGCTATTAATGGCCATAGTTAGAATTGAAGGATAATAAGGTTTAAGGCGTACAGTTAATTAATAAGGATCGGATGGGCAAAATTAAATATCCATCTAGCCGTCTAATAGCTGGGTTATAGTGCGTAGGATATTTATTATTCGAGGTGGGTCAACCTTGAGACAAATATACCACACCGAGAATGTTTTATAGCCAGTACAGGTTTCGAACTCAAAACCTGCACTAGGGGTGGAAGCAGTTTTACCCACTCGGCCAACCACCCTTAGTTGCGTAGGATAGTAAACCACTTATTTTAATCATATCAGGTTGGTACTGAGGGTAGGAATTAAGGTTGGGATTGATTGATGGTTAAGGGATGGTGGCACTCAAGTTCATTTAAACCTCGGTGGAGGTCATTAATTTATCAAGTTTCATGAACATCAATCTGAGCATTGGATGGTAAGTGGATGATCAACCTAGTATTAGGAAGGGTTAACTTGCACAATATGGAATTGGTTATAGTTCCTAATGCCCATCGAAAGTTCATGGTTAGCAAGGATGCACATTAGAAACTGGAGTCAATTTAAATTGATTTGATAATTTTGGTTCCTAAAGCTTGCGAAAGTTCATGGTTACCGAAATGGCAATTGGGAACTAGAAGGTATTTTAAATTGATTTAAGGATTAATGAGTCATAGTTGCTCTATTGCATGTGGCAACTTCAAATGTTTAATATTCAGATTTGGTCTAATTCGCTGTTAGCGTATGGATGGGTGGCACTAGAATGAAGTTCAAAAGTGAATAGGAGGTGAGGATCACTTTAATGAAGTTGAGCTTGATACTGGTTGGGATTGGGGCGATCAGTTCAACTGAAGAGTTTGATGAGATCAACCACCGCCGCGTGGCTCGGGGCATACGCGCCATAGAGTATAGCGGGTACCTGAGTACGGTTTTGAGGACCTACTTTAGATTTCAATCAGAATTTGAAGAGCGGACGGCTCAGGAATTGTTTGGCGATTCCATCTGTCACCAGTTTAACACTCGGGGCTGTAACACTTTATCGGCTAGATCCTACTTTGATGAAGCTGGGGTAATATTACGTAAGATGCCGAGGAAAGTGACCGCCCAGCGCACCTTGGATGAATTTACCGCCTTCCCCGATGGCATGTGCCTCATCTACTCCACTTGGTTCTATGGCTGCTACCCGTGGTTGGCAGGTG
This sequence comes from Massospora cicadina, assembly GCA_022478985.1. Taxonomy (NCBI): domain Eukaryota; kingdom Fungi; phylum Entomophthoromycota; class Entomophthoromycetes; order Entomophthorales; family Entomophthoraceae; genus Massospora; species Massospora cicadina. The sequence goes on from JAKSZP010008486.1 coordinate 40,679, forward strand.
CGACGGTGTCAAATCCCGATTATGTCTACCTCATCCTTTCCCCCGCATGGCAACAATAAATCTCAACCCAAAGATCAAAGTCTGCGTCCAGTTGACTACAGTCCTCCCAACTGCCGCGTTGAGGGTATGGAGGCTTATCGTACCCCCGATGATGAGAATGAGCTCTACACCTGGCTATACATCTACTTCAACGCCTACCGCGTTGAGTTGGGTTTGAACCCTGCAAAGTATGACAGGTCCCTTCCGAGGCCGGGGTCCTGGGAAGGTTGCCTTTTCGATAATAAGGACCGAACGTGCCAACAGTTTAAGGACGGTGATTATGTCGTTATAAAGAAAACCTTAAGCCGCAGTTCACGTGACGCCATTAACCGAGAACTTTACGCGTTCACCCGCCTGCACCCACAGTTCAATTCCAACGACTATTGGGACTTGCGAGTTGGCTTCGCGATAGATTTTGATCACTTTGAAGCCTGGTTCACCTATAAACCACCCCTAGATTGAGATTTCTCGCCTCCCTCTTATACCCTTTATAAAATTGTTATGATCATTATGTTAGCTCATCTCGATCTCTTTGATCAAAGGTTACCTATATTAAACCCATCAATGGGCTATATCTATAAACTTACGTCTAAATTCTACACTGCCCATCTAACTTGCATCAATAGATAATTTTTTTGCGACAGAATCCCCACAACCCGATTCTCCTCGAATCAAACCGATCGGACCCATCTTTAATTCACCGATCAAATTCGATTAAATCCAAACTCCTGCCATCCCCACCATAAGTAATCAAACCAACAAAATAAGAAACTTTCAAAAGGGTGGTTAGCCAAGCGGGTAAAACTGCTTCCACCCTTAGTGCAGGTTTTGAGTTCGAAACCTGTACTGGTTAGAAAACATTCTCGGTGTGGTATATTTGTCCCGAGGTTGACCCACCTCGAATAATTTTTTAAAGGGCGGTTAGCCTGGCAGGTAAAATAAGAAGCTTTCGAACTTCGCAGCTTAAAAGTCGATAAGAGGAGACCAGTTGAAATTTAGAAGCTCTAGTTCTAGACCCCAAAGTTCGAATACCGAAAGTCTAATGCTCATTTGATCTACCAACCGTTCAACTTTACAGGTTCCTTTTTTTCAAGGATCCAAATTGGTTAAACCCTAAGGATTCGGTTCATTATCCTTCTATAAAAATTTACTGACTTAAAATCATTTTGGCTTTATAGGGGAGTAAATCGAGGTGAGAACTTAATTTGTATAAGATTTTAGTGCGCTTTATAGTCACGAGACCGGAGATCAAGTTATCGTTGAGTATTAACCTCTTGCGCTCGAGGCCCTTTTTGCGCAGATTAATCAGCAACTCGAGACGTTTCGCAGCTTTTTTGGTGAATCTTTTTCCTAACTTGAAATTACTACACATACAAATCAAAAAATTGGGTTGAAATTATCTCTCGTAAACTTGTTTGAAAAAATAGAAAAGTGGTGTGGGATCCACCAACAGATGCCACAAATTTTTTGTTAAAGTGAATAATTTACTTTTTTAAATAAAAGTAATAAATAACGCTTTGTTAAAGTTTTATGTTTTTTATTATTTATTATTTATGCCATGCAAAACCAAGAAAAGTCCTTTCCTCAATACTAGTATTTCCTATTTAAACTAGTTTGAATTTTGAGACCATGGGTTTTTAAGGCTAAAGTATATAAAGCTGAGTCATCCAAATTAGGGAATATAAGTTTTTAGCCTATCAGATCAAAGATAAAATTTTTGAGGCAAAACCAACCCATGTGGTAACAATTTGATGAATTGTATCCAATCACCAGCGAGTAAAATCTTCTCACCTTGGCGGTGGTCAGACTCATATGTTAATGATTGGTCAATTTATACCCTATCATCATCAAGTAAAATCTTCACACCTTGGAGGTGGTCAGATTCATATGGTAACAAATACCTCAAATTTGGCTGAGAAGTCAGAGAATTCCTATTATCAGTTTTTACCTTATTATACCAATTTTGGTTATAATCCATATTTTTCCAATAGTTAGGATTCCACCAAGAATCTGCCAAGGTCTTTTTGCCATTGGTACTCATATCATTGATAACCACAATTTTATTTGAAGATTGGGCAGGAGATGGGCCAATTGTGATAGCAGATTCAGGAGCACTCATACCTCCAACATTCTTTCTCCTAAGTTGAGAAAGTGAATATCTGATATTGCCTCCCTCAAGAATGTTGGGAGGGGTGTAGGGTCATAGGAAGCAGCCATGTACCCAGTTTATGATAATTCCTGTAGCCAAAGATTTGATAGAATACTCATTTCCTCTTTTATACGTGATAGTAAATGGCCCCTCCCAGATTGATCCAAGTTTGCCACTATGGAAGTTATGCAATTGTGGTAATATAAAACTATATCCAATACTTGAAAGGAAGATAGAGGAGCTCAGAGCTCATTGGCAGCTTGGCCTTCTTTAGTAACCATTTTTTCTAGGTTAATCATAGCCTCTGATTAAAGATAAATGATGCAGTTAGCTAACCTTCACATGGCTTTTTCAGGCTCCTCTCCTCTAGAGAAGATATCCTTAGCTAGGAGAGCAGGTATACCTGGTTCCCTGCCATACAAAACTCAGAAAGGGGATATTTTCAAAATCTGATGATAGCTAATTCGGTAGGCTATAAGAGCACTAAGGGAGATAATGATCCCAATGAAGGGGATCAGATGAAGCTATTTTCTGTAAGATAGAAACTAAAGTACTATTTTCTCGCTCTACTGTACCATTGGTTGATAGGTTATATAGAGCTGAGAATAGTTGCTGGGCTCCCATGGAAGCAGCCAAGATTTTGACTACTCTGGAGGTAAAGTTTTTCCCATTGTCACAGAGTAGTACTTGAGGGTACCCATGTCGAGTGAAAATATTTTGATGGAGGAAGGTACCAGTGGCCTTAGCAGTTTGTGCTGGAAGTGCCACAGCTTCAACCCACTTTGTGAAATAGTCAATGCCTACTAAGATATATCTGTTTCCACCTGTGGTCTGAGGAAGTGGCCTGATTACATCTAAGCTTATGGTATGGAATGGCTGTTGCATGGTAGTCAGCTAATATTGGTATCTAGTCTTGAACTGAGACTGCTTCTTACATATAAGGCAAGAATCTAAGACTTTGATGATGGCTTCCATGATTCCCTCCCAAAGATATCAATCCTTTATCCATTTGAAGGTTTTTTTTAATCCTCCATGGCCTAGGGTGGAGTGAGCTTCTAGAATAACTGGTACAAGTTCTGAGGGTTGTAGGTATAGCAACCACTTCACCCCCACTTGTTTATATAACTTCCCACTTTCTACTTTAGTGTTATGGTAGTGCTGGGCCAACATCCTCTGTACAGGCTCATCCTCATCTTCCCAATCATTTGGGGTCATTAAAAGATCATACAGCCACTCCGCTTCACTGTTATCTAAGTGGAGGATGGGCAGCTGAGTTAGCCCATCAATATTCATGTGGCAGGTTCCAGTGTGGTGTTCGATCTTCATATTGTAATGCTTGAGCTTTAGAGCCCAGTGAGCTAAACGCCCCATAGGGTCCTTCATATTTTGCAACCATTTTAAAGATGCGTGGTCCATGATCACAGTGAAAGAGGTCCCATACAAGAAAGGGCGGTAATGCTTCACTGCGAGTAGAATGGCGAGACACTTCTTCTTGGTAACACTATAGTTGCGTTCTGCCTTTGATAGCATTTTACTAAAATATGAGACAGAATGATCTACCCCTTTTTCATCTGATTGGGCTAGGATGGCCCCACCGGCGTAATCTGAAGCATCTGTAAACAAGATAAATGGTTTTCCATAATTGGGATGCCTTATGATAGGCCGTTCTTGCAAAAGCAACTTTATTGTTTCATAGGCGGCCTTCTGTTCAGTGCCCCATTGAAAAGGGATATTCTTTTTTAGTAAGCGAACAAGGGGCTCGCTGAGTTGGGCAAACTTAGGGATGAACTGATGGTAATATCCCATCATCCCTAAAAATACCTGTATATCCCGTAGGTTTTTGGGGGTGGCATTCTGGCAATTGCTTCAACCTTATCTTGTATGGGTTGGATTCCCTCTTGAGAAATAGTATGTCCAAGGAAGTTTAATTTCTTTTGGAAGAAAGAACACTTTGAAGGCTTTAATTTGATAATTGAGCGTCATAAGCGTTGGAATACCTCTTTTAAATGATCAAGGTGTTCATTAAAGGACTTCAAAAATATGGTAATGTCATCAAGGTAGACAATAATGCAGGTTAACTTAAGATCTTGCAAAATGTGATCCATTGAGGTAATCGCGTGGGTTGGAAAAGAACTTCACTGCATATTAACGCGCATTTCTCTTGATCTTGAGAAGATAGATCCATTTGCCAATAACCACTGGTCAAGTCCATGGCAGAGAAAAAGTTTGAGCCTGAAAGCTGGGCCAGGGCATCATCAATGTGTGGGATAGGATAGCTATCCTTTTTTGTAAGATTGTTTAACCTGCGATAGTCCATAACTATCTGATGACCTCCATTTTTTTTTCTTAATTAGCAGAAGAGGGAGGACCAAGGGCTTTGCAAAGGAACTAATAACCCCGCGTCTAATAACTGCGTGAGTTCCGTCCTCATTTGATGTTCCTCCACCTTTGACCTGCAATAAGGTTTTGACCTAATGGGATGGGCATCACCCACATCAATGGAGTGACACCAGCCCTTCATGTGGCCATAATCATTGTGTGACTTCGAGAATATATCACTATACTCATCCAGAAGAGTTTGCACTTTCTCCAACTCATCTGAGGTCAGCTCATCCGAAATATGGATGTTTGGCAAGGTACATACCAGGTTATCTGCGGGCAGACCTAAATCTGCCATTGAGCCAATAGAGTGGATTTGTTCAACTTCCTCCACAGGGAGTAAAAACCCTCGGCCCACCTCCTGGTGCTTTCTTACAATTATGTCCTTTTTGGTGAGGTTTCCCAACAGTAGAGTAATAGGCCTCTGATAGGCTGGGTCTAAAACGCCAGGCAATACCCGAGGCTCAAAAGGGCTAACTCCATCAATGCTTAAGAGGTGTAATAAGCAGTGGCATGGGATTTGGAGTGTGATTTTCATGTCAACCACTCATTGTTCACCCAGCTTAATCACCACCTCATCTGCCGCATAGAATGGAATACCATTGCTAGCCTCCACTGAATCAGGCAATTTCTTAGTGTTGTGCCCAGAAGTGACATAATGTAAAGACAAAGCGGAAGAGGGGTATTCAACCAGGCAGGTGTAGTCATTCTTGATGGGTTCTTTGTTGGATAAGATTAATGGAACTTTATAGTTCATTAAAGATAGTAACCCTTGCTTCATGTTGATGATGCCTTCATATTTGATCATAAACTGAGTACCTATGAGCATATCATAGGAGTTATTATATAAGGCCACAGTGGGGGCTGATAGGATAAGCTTTCCAACGCATCTGGAAAGAGAGGAGTAAGCGCCAAGAACGCGGGTGTTGTTTGGGCCCGCAGTTCCAAATTTCTTGATACTATCCAAGTCAGGCATCAATTTAATCTTTTTTATCAGATGAGATGAAATTACATTCACTGGAGAACCTGTATCCAGGATATCCATCACCTAGACTTTGTGAACAACTACTTCAACCTTGGTAAGTGTGCTTCCAAAGTTGGCTGATAGTGCTAAGACCTCCTTAAGATGAAAAGTGGAGGTTAATTTGCGTGCGGTATCAGGGTGAGTCTCCAGAATAGACTGCATGGTATGCCCTCGCTGTAAAGGGTGAATTAAGCTCAATAGGAGCTGATCAGCATCACTGGCTGTGTCAATATTTGCCATACAACCTATAACCTGGTGGAGGTAGGTATCCTCAGGTATGGTGGTTTCATCTACTACTTTGGCATTTAGGCGATCAGGGACCTCCACTTCTGTGGGAGCTCCCAATAAGTAGTACCCAACGTCATCGTAATCCCCTCAGAGTTGGCCTCAGTGGTATTCTTAACCATGGGCAAGGCTACAATTGAAGTAGAGGAGACAGCCATGAGGGGTTGGGTATTTAGCTTCGCTTTAACCGGCATTTTCACAACCTCAGTAGTTCTGGAGGATATACCCTTAGGGCGCGCACTTGTTGGCTGAGTAGAAAGAGAACCCACAGTAGAATCTCCACTTTACACAAATGAGAGATGTCCGTTTTATGTTGCACCAAAGAAGCAGGTTTTGCAGAGAGGATAGGCATAGGTGGCCTCACTTCCAACGGTTCAATAGGCCACAGCTCACCTAAAGGAACATAGGCAACGTCTAACAAAGCCTCTTTTATATCACAGAAGGTGGTAAAGTGGCGTTTCACTGATATGATATGCCTGGCGAGAGAGGGTTGTGATGCTAACCCTGTTAATATGGCAGCAATAGAATCATCCAGGGTAAGCAGGTTAGACGTAGCCAGCCAATGAGCAGTGAGATAAAATGCTCAGCGAAACTAATGAGGGTTTCACCCCCATACATGGTAAGGCGCATGAAAGCCTGTTTCTCCCTGTATAAGCTCTGCTTGAATCTGAATTCAGCCAAGAGGGCCTTCTTAACATCTGGCCAAGTGTGCTGAGGATCCAGGTAAGAAACGATCAACACTTGGGCTTTGCATCTTAAACAGGGAAGAACATACTGAACTCTATGTTTATCAGTGGCGCCATCCATCGCAGCTTCATAAACGTACAAAAAGGAGGCAATGCTCCCTTCACCTGGGGTGTATCTGTCCATTATAGGTAATTTAAATGGCTGTTGCTCTAGCTTTTTGAGACAAGAGAAAGAGCTGGCTAGTTGCTTCTTGAGAGCAACTAATTGTGATTCAGGAGAGCTGCTCACGTTTACAGCCTCCATTGCTTTAATACTTTATCAAAGTATTCAGGGTATCCCCCTGTAGTGAGCACCAGTTTGTGGGATCCACCGACGGATGCCACAAATTTTTTGTTAAAGTGAGTAATTTACTTTTTTAAATATAAAGTAATAAATAAAGCTTTGTTAAAGTTTTTATGTTTTTTATTGTTTATGCTGGGCAGAACCAAGAAAAGTCCTTTCCTTGATACTATTATTTCCTATTTGAACTAGTCTAAATTTTGAGACCATGGGTTTTTGAGGCTAAATTATATAAAGCTGAGTCATCCAAATTAGAGAATATAGGTTTTCAGCCTATCAGATCAAAAATAAAATTTTTGAGGCAAAACTGACCCATGCGGTAACAATTTGATGAATTGTATTCAATTACCAGTGAGTAAAATCATATCACCTCAGTGGTGGTCAGACTCATGTGGTAATGTAGGCTAAAGTGCACCCTATCATTGTTGAGTAAAATCTTTGCACCTAAGAGGTGGTCAGATTCAAGTGGTAATGATTTGTTAATTTTTACCCTATCATCATCGAGTAAAATCTTCACACCTTGGAGGTGGTCAGATTCATGTGGTAACAAATGCCTCAAGTTTGGTGAGAAGTCAGAGAATTCCTATTATCAGTTCTTACTTATTACACCAATTTTGGTTATAATCCATATTTTTCTGATAGTTAGGATTCCGCCAAAATCTGCCAAGGTCTTTTTGCCATTGGTACTCATATCATTGATAACCACAATATTAATTAAATATTGGGCAAAAGATGGGCCAATCATTGTAGCAGATTTGGGAGCACTCATACCTCCAACATTCTTTCTCCTAAGTCAAGAAGTTGAATGCCTGACAAATGGTAAACATTCTAAAAATGTTTTCATTTTGCAAAATTCACATTTCATATTTTTAATGGAATATTGTATTGTCATCAGAGATACATAAATGTGCCAAATTTCAAAGATTTAGCTAGCCTGGGAGGTAAACTTGAGCCTTTCAAATCAACCAAATATCAAACTGCTCAGCCATAACTAGATACCTGCTACCATCAAAAATATATAGGATTTTTATATAGTGCATATAAAATTTTTCTTTTAAATATGAAAATTTAATTTTTTTGATGCATTATTGTATTGTCATCTAAGAACAACGTCTGTGCAAAATTTCAGAATTTTTTATTCACAATAAGTATCCTAAATAAAGCTTGTAAGATTTGATTACAGACAGATGTGACAGTTAAAGAAAAGTGTGCAAAATTTTTTGGAAAAAGATAACCTCCTTTAAAAAAGGCACTAAAAAGTATAAAATAATAGTGAACTTATGTTTCCTCAATAAAACCCTTTTTGAAGTCAGCGCCATCTTCCAACCTGACTTATAGAATTTTGCTCACAGATATAGATTATATCTTATATCTGGATTGGGTCCAAGGTTAAACTATAAGCAACTTAGAATATACGGTGCTGAGTATAAATATTATAAATACCTATTATAAGTAGGGTAAAATATGGTTCCAACTTCAAAAAAGGTTTTATTGAGGAAACATAAGTTCACTATTATTTCACACTTTTTAGCTTTTTTTAAAAGGAGGTGCTTTTTTAACAATTTTTTTTTGAGAAGGTTCATTTTTTCCCAAAAAACTTTATCCCCAGCTCTTTTCCCATCAAAAAAATTGGTGCATTTTTAAAAGTAGCTTTTTCCCTAATTTTATTAAATATTACTATCTCTATATATTGTTTTTGACCCCTTAATATTTCTTTATAAAATTAAAACTCATTGTATATCTATTATATATATTATCTTATAAACAAATATACTAATAATTCATTTTATTACATTTAGTTGATTTTATTGGTCAAATTATACTAAATTTACTGATTGCTATCTAAAATAATTCATTTTATTAAATTTAGATGAGTTTGTTGGTCAAATTATGCAAAAATGATAGGCATCTATAATGATTTAAGCTTGTCCCGCTATGAGCTCATACTGACTGAATTCTGAACTTACCCCCCAGCCATAGGACATATTAAAAGTGCTTCGAAGCTATCGCTTCACTAATGCTGAAATAGTTTATCCAGCAATGAACATACTCACACTTGAAATCTATCACTTCAGAGCCCATATTTTCATTTACTAAATTAATGGGCAGATACTTGCCCACAACTTACAAAAGTAAAATTGAACCTAAGTTAGCATCCTCTATTTTTGAAGAAAATGATCATCCAAATTGATCTGGTATTTTTAGAGTTATGCATGAACAAACAGAAAAAAATGATTAAAGTTTTACCTTATGGTAAAAAACTTAAGTGCATGATATATGCCTTATGGCTGAAGGTTGTTAACTTTCTTAACATTTTATCTACTGTTATTATAGGACACTATAATTGTGTTTTATCATTTAACTTTTAAAAGAATAATACCTGAGATGGTTATATTACTTACTAATGATTGGATTAGCCTAACTAAAACTTTATATGACAGCAGGCAAGTAGCTGGTAGATTGATTCAATATTTAATTTATATTAAATTAGGTAGCATTTTAGTTGTGGTGGTTTAGGAAATCATCTTATAAAAAAAATCATTATAAATCATGTTTATTTCAACACCTGCTCCTAATTTACCAATTTCAGATAAACTTGACACAGATATTCTATGAGATATATATAAAATTATTCAGTTGACTTAATTAGTCTAACAGTTCAGGTATAAAGTTAGCAGTTTTTACTTATAGTTTTTACTATTTTGTTGATTTTATTAGTCAGTTATATGGTAAACTTTCAAACTTTTCTCTCTTGTTGCAATCACTTTTGCAACTTATTCAATTCAAGTCTGATTCTAGTTTGATAATCTCACAGAGGAGATTAGTCTGCGCCCATGTCAGGGAGCAGTTGGGCAAGTAAGGTAAGAGGAGCAGGTGGTAGGCCTGTGGCCTCAAACGTAAAAAAATGCCCTGGAGAAACTGGCAGAATAGAAAAAAAATAAAAAACTGGCAGTCACTATTTCCCCAGAAATCCTCGCTTGGCAAGTGTGATGCAACCAGTACATCAACACGCCACACTCCCAACCACTCTTGTCAGTGGAATATGGAGTCCATGTGTTTCTGGACATCCAACAAACAGCTTTATGGGAAAACTTTTGTGGGGATGTGCACGCTTTTTTCCCAACTGTGGTGTATGTCACACCTCACTCCATGTCACACAGTTGGATGGACCTCAGTTTCAAAAACAAGGAGGCAGCAGACAAAGCTGCTGTGGTGTGCATAGTGATTGACCTCCCTGAAGGGCAATGGGTTGTCAAAACCAAATGCACCAGATGGACAAAATCCAACCAAATTTTCCTCACGTTTAACTTTTTGCCTACTACGGTAAAACGTGTCATTTTAGAGCAGCACCTGAAAGATGGTCTCACCATATATGGAAAAATACAATCTTTCAAGATGCAACGCTTTATGCTGATGCCACACCTGTACACTGGCAAAGCCATTGCAGTTCTGACCCCAACTGAGGAGATTGTAAAGGACCTAACCCAGATCCTGCACTCCACATATATCAATATTGAAGGGCATACCACCCACCCTTTCCGGGTAACCGTGGACAGTGCACCCCCCATCTGCACCCACTGTGACGCATTCAGCCATAAGGCACATGCATGCCCCACCAAGGAGGGCATCACATTCTAAGAGCACCCCTCGGTGGCCATGTCCAGCAGAGAGGCGCACTATGAACCAACCACAAGCACCAAAGTGGCTTTCCCATGGGGAGCACAAGGCTGCTACCTACTGGTAAAACCTATTTCCCCACAAGAGTGGAAGAAGGCCAAGCAGGCCCGCAGGGCCACGGCCAAGGAAGCGGCCAAAGTCACCACCGCTATCCCACACTCCCAACGCTGGGAGGACATTGAAACCTTCGCAGTGGAAGCAACTTAGGAATCCCTCAACCAATCAGATTAGGAAGCCCATGCTGATTGAGCCACCCAATCTGAGGATCTGATGGGTGACTCAATCTCACCTGATCTTTGCAAACAAGCTCTGGTTGAAACTGACTTGGGGTCCAACCTACCTGAAAAATTTTTTTACCCAATTATTGGTGCACCAAACTCATCCACACCACAAAAAATTTGTTCAATGTCGGGGAAACAAAAAGTGAAGGCAAAAGACAACACAAACCTTTCTGCTAAAATTAAAAAAACTACCAATAGCATTGCTGCAAACACCCACGCTGCTGTGAAGGCCCATGGGGATCTAGAGGAGGCTAGTGGGCCCAGGTGCCCACCCCCTCGCACCTAAGGTGTGATAGGGGAAACCTTCACTTTAGGGATGTTGAATATCGCTAGACTCAAGGCCTCACCATCCCAGGCTAGGAAACTGAGTTTTTTACAAAAAAATTTACCTGTGGATATCCTGGCCATCCAGGAGTCCCACTGTCCACGAGGTTCTGAAGATGATTGGAAAACCATGCTCCTCTCATCCCTATCCTTTTGGTCAGAGCACTGTGGGGTGCTAGTTCAGAAAAACAATTTTTTCAAATTTTTATCATCAGAATCCTTCCTCAGTGGCTGAGTCCTCATTGTCACTTTCTCATGGGCTGACATGGCACATACTATCATCAACATTTATGCCCCAACCTGTGAACGAGAGCATTGGGAATTTTTCTCATCAGTCAAATCCCTCCCATCACCCCAAGACCCTCTCATAGTCAGCGACATGAACTGTTGGCTAAACACACCCAT
>JAKSZP010008487.1:0-52112 GCA_022478985.1 Massospora cicadina
GGCACACCAGAGAAGCGATGCTATCTCTTGTTGCCAGCGGGAATACCACTTTGGGGAGGGGGAGGGAACGTGTAAAGGAGCCGTAGCCACAATTAAACATGTGTGGAGGAAAGGGTCCAATTTGATGAACCAAACTGGGAACCAGGAGGAGACCAGCTGATGGCGACGCGGTGGGTTGTACCCAAACATCCACGCCTGAAAGTGGTCCACCAAATGGGACTGGAATCTGTGGACAGCTTCTGGGAGGGTGGGGGTGGAGCCTGCGATGGCATCCAAGAAAATCATGTGGATAGTCCACATGGCGATTGCGACCACCAGAGAATGGAGGGAGGGTGGAAGGAAGGATACCATGGATATAGCAAACATATCTCTTAACATACTGAAGGGTTGTGTTTGATCCTGGCCAAGCAGACTTTGAACTTCGCGCCATATTACTTTAGAGCTAGGGCACTTCTCCAGGTGGTGGAACAGCGTTCCATACTGGCCACACATGACACAGGATTAGTGTAAAGCATTAGAGCGCTCAGCCATATGGTACACCTGCCTCAGGCAGTGCCACACATGGGAATGAGGCTGCAACAGAGGGTGGTGTGCATATTTCCAAAAGTCTTCTGGGTCTCAAGGGAATAAGGGATGTCCATCATGTCAAGGTATTTCACCCTGGATAGGACATGGGGCCGTGTGGAGATCAAGCCATCTTATATGGGTAACCCTGTAACTCTTGTGTGAACTAAGGAGAGGGGCGGCCTCTCTGGACTGTGTGTCCACAAATATGAGTTCTCCACTCAGCGCTCCGCATGGAGAGGAGGATTCGTTTGAAGTGGGGTTTAGTACCGTGAGGACCTGTGACCAATGGGTGGGAAGCCAGATATTTCATCAAGGAGTGAGGGTTCAACGGATTGGTAAGGCCCAGGGTGCGGGAGAAGTTGGAGCGGGCCATGCAGGACCATTGTTGGGAGGGGAGTGTAGGGGGGTGATGGCCGCAATCCAGGTGCTCAGGATCTTGGCAGCATGGGCTTTGAAGTCAAGCAGGCCCATGCCACCATGACGACGAGGGCCAAACATGACCTCAAGCCGCACTGGCGGTGGGCGGCCTGACCAGAGCCACCCTTGTAGAAGGGCATACATAGATTTGAAAAAACCTGGGGAGAAGGCGATGGCGTGGGCTCCAAACCATACTTTAGAGAGGAGCATAGAGCTGTCTAAAACAACCCTGCCAGTAAGGGAAGTAGAGTGGGCTCTGAGGGAGGCGATGCGCTTTGTCATGTTGTCTAGAATAAGACTTTCCATTACTGCTGAGGCATACCCGCCTGCCTCCACCCATACGCCCGGATGGCGGACTGGCCCTATGGTAGTGCGTGGCACGAAGGGGAGTACAAGTGGGGCGGTGTGGGGTAAGCAGGGAAGGCGAGCATGTGTGCGAGCAGATGGCCAGGCTGGGCATTGGTTGCTGGGGCCCAGAAGGTTTGATACTGACCAAGGAGGATGATTCGGTTTTGGAGGCGTTCAGTGCAGCATTACTTACCTGGGAATATTACTGGATGAGAGCTTCAAGCGCACGTGCATCTTGATTATTAGACACCCTGACCACACAATCATCTGCAAATGTCATCATCTTGACTGGGGTTTGGCCTGATGCATAGACCCCAGTGTGGCGGGCATTTACATCTCGAAGTAGTGGGTCAAGGCTGAAGTTATATAAGAGTGGGCTAAGGGGGTCCCCTTAGCGTAGGCCCCTTTGAGGGCGGACTACTTCCGTGAGGAAGCCAGGGCCACGCACTGCCATTGTTGCAGATTCTGTGAGCAGCATTACCCAGTTGATGAAGCGAGGGGGCAAGTGGAATTGGTGGAGGCAGGACCTGAGGTATTCCCAGTTTAATCTATCATAGGTCTTCTGTTGGTCCAAAAATACAAGTGCCTCAGAGGCTGTGGACTGGCATGCGTTAGCCACAGAGTGCACATTGTCCCAAATAGACCTTCTGGGTAAGAAACTGAATTGTTCTGGGGAGATTGGCAGAGGCTACAATCCCTAGACAGTTAGCCATGATTTTTTAAAATTTTTGTATCCTTGTTAGTTAAAGAAATGGTGCACCAGTTGGCTATGTCTAGCTTATCCCCTTTCTTGAAGAGTGCGATGGTGAAGGCCTCTTGCCCTCCTGGTAGAAGGTGTGTAACTAGAAGGCTCTGGTTAAGGGAGGCAAGCAGCAGTGGGGATAGATATATGAAGTACTTCTTATAGAACTCATACAGAATGCTATCAGGGCCTAGGCATTTCCAATTTGGTGCACCGCGGATGGCAGACCAGAGTTCATCTGGAGGAATCAAATTCATTAACTCTGGGTATTGGGAAACGGTGCATATGTGAGTGCTATCAAGAAATTTCGCCATTTTGGCTGGCTGAATTGGTTCATATTGGTTCAACTCAGAGTAATACTTTTGTATTTTGATCGCCACTTCAGCCAGCATATCCACAACGGAATCATCCGACCTCCACACCTGTGTGCAGGACACACTCTGAAGCGGTGTGAAGAATTTTTTAAAAAATAAGCGGAGCACGTGCCACCCTCTGTAATGTGTTTGGCCCTGTACTGAACACAAACCCAATGTTTGTGTTGCCTGTCAAGTGCGTTGAGGTGGGTGGCTGCTTCTGCCCACTTCCAGCCCAAAGCAGGGATGTAGCCTGTGGCTGGGATGTTGGACTTCAGGTGTGCCAACTCTGCCAGAGCGCGTGAGATGACAGCTGATGTAGCTTGTGAGCATTGGGAGGAGAGGTGGCGAGTGTAACAGATGGTATCCTCTTTGAAGGCTGACCATGTGGAAATTGGGTCTGCACAAAACGGTGTAATAGACTCATTTGCCGAAGTTGCTGATTCCACAAAAATGGAAAATCCTGGAAACGCAAGTTTGGGTGGGCGGAGTTTGCACCAATGCGGGGCCTTAGCCACTGTGACAGGTAAGTGGTAGGTTATTGAGACCAGCTGGTGGTCGGAGAATTCAATTTTTGTTGTTTGGAAGTGGGAAATGTGAGATCAAAATTTCGCCAGCATGAGGATAAGGTCAATGCGGGGCATGGACCTTAATTGGCCGTTGTGGACGTGGGGGCGTGTCATGTTTTTGAGCGGCAGGGCTTGCCATGGCAGCGCATCTAATAACCCAAGGGTGGCCTTTAGAACGTGAAGTTCTACGTGACCCTGGGGGGCGTGGGATGAGGAAGGCCAATGGTTTATGGGTGAGTTTAGCCAACAGTTCATGTCGCCAACTACAAAAGGGTCAGGGGGTAATGGAAGGGTTTTGACTGATGAGAAAAATTCCTGACGCTCTCATGCACAGGTTGGGGCATAAATGTTGATGATAGCATGCACCACATTGGCCCACGATAATATAACAATGAGGGCTCAGCTATTGAGGAAGGATTCTGATGATAAAAATTTAAAAATTTTTATTCCAGACTAGCACCCCACAGTGCTCCAACCAGAAGGATAGGGAAGGGAGGAGCATGATTTTCCAAACGTCCTTGGAACCTTGTAAACAGTAAGACTCCTGGATGGCCAGGATGTCCACGGGTAAATATTTTTGTAAAAAACTCAGTTTCCTAGCCCAGGATAGCAAGGCCTTGAGTCCGGCGATATTCAATGTCCTTAAAGTGAAGGCTTCCCCCATCACACCTTAGGTGCGAGGGGGTGGGCACCCGACCCCACCAGCCTCCTCTATATCCCCATGGGCCTTCACAGCAGTGTGGGTGTTTGCAGCAATGCTATTGGTAGTTTTGTTAACTTTAGCAGACAGGTTCACATTGGCTTTTGCCTTCACTTTTTGTTTCCCCAACGTTGAACAAATTTTTGCAGTGTGGATGAGTTTGGTGCACCAATGTTCGGGTCAAAAAAATTTTTCAGGTAGGTTGGAGACCAAGTTGGTCTCAATTGGGGCTTTGTTGCAAAGGTTGGATGAGATTGAGTCACCCATTAAATCCTCATATTGGGTGGCCCAATCGGCATGGACATCCCAATCTGATTAGCTGAGGGATTCCTGAGTTGCTTCTGCCATGAAGGTTTTGATATCCTCCTGGCGTTGGGAGTGTGGGATAGTGGAGGCAACTTTGGCTGCTTCCTTGGCCGTGGCCCTGCGGGCCTGTTTGGCCTTCTTTCACTCTTGAGGGGAGATAGGCTTTACTAGTAAGTAGCAGCCTTGTGCTCCCCACGGGAAGGCCTCTTTGGTACTGGTGGTTGATTCATAGTGAGCCTCCCTGTTAGTCATGGACGCCGAGGGGTGCTCTTAGAATGTGATGCCCTCCTTGATGGGGCATGCATGTGCCTTATGGCTGAACGAATCACAGTGGGTGAAGATGGGGGGTGCGCTGTCTATGGTTACCCGGAAGGGGTGTGTGGTAAGTCCTATGATATTAATATAAGTGGAGTGCGGGATCTGGGTTAGGTTCTTCACGATCTCCTCAGTTGGAGTCAGAACTGCAATGGCTTTACCAGTGCACAGGTGTGGCATCAGCATAAAGCATTGCATCTTGAAGGATTGTATTTCGCCATATATGGTGAGACCATCTTTCAGGTGCTGCTCCAGAATGGCACGCTTGATTGTAGTGGGCAAAAAGTCAAATGTGAGGAAAATTTGGTTTTATTTTGTCCATCAGGTGCACTTGGTTTTAATGACCCGCTGCCCTTCAGGGAGGTCAATCTCAATGCACACCGCAGCAGCTTCATCTGCTGCCTCCTTTTTTTGAAACCGAGATCCAGCCAACCGCGTGACATGTAGTGAGGTGCGACGTACACTGCGGTTGGGAAAAAAGTGTGCACATCCCCACAAAATTTTTCCCATAAAACTGTTTGTTGGATATCCAGAAACACCCAGACTCCATATTCCACCGATAAGAGTGGTTGAGAGTGCGGCGTGTTGATGTACTGGTTACATCACGCCTGCCAAGTGAGGATTTCTGAGGAGCTATTGACCGCTGGTTTTTTACTTTTTTTTAAACCACCAGTTTCTATGGGGCGTTTTCAAACGTTGGAGGTCGCGGGCCTACCACCTGTGCCTCTTACCTTACTTGCCCAACTGCTCCCTGACATGGGTGCAGACTAATCTCCTCTGTAAGATTATCAAACTAGATTCAGACTTGAATTAAATAAGTTGTAAAAGTGATTGCAATGAGAGAGAAAAGTTTAAAAGTTGGATGCATATAAATTAATTGAAATATATACAAAGAAAGAACAGATAGTATATTCAACTTGGAAGGAACTGCATGTCATTGTCAAGAAAAAGATGAAGAGGAGACTGTTCCATTTAGTGGCAGCTCTTCATTTGGTAATGATACCAATATCAAATCAGCCCATGTAAGCTTAAGAATGAGCCAAAGATACTGATTGCCATCCCAGAGCAACGCCATATATCATCAAATAAATCATTTAGTCATATGTAAATTTCAGCAACAACCCCAAAAATGTTAAATACCACCCAACTTTAAAGTTGCAAAATTTCCAAAATTATAACATTCCCATATTTTAAGAATTTTTAAGATGACCATGTCTGGATGTAAATTTGTCAGGGCTACTACTTTGATCATCTGTCTGGATATGAAAAGGTCAGCGTCTCATCCTGCCCAGGAATAACCACTGATGAATGGGTTTTTAGGGATGTAATAAGCAAGCATTATGGGTGAGTTTGGCATCCCTGAATGAATCTCCAATTAGAAAAATTTTTAGGCATCTAGTTTAAAAGAGATGAAACCATAGATAATTTTTCCAATAGAGTTTACCAAGAAGATCATATTTTCCCTAAACTAGGAGCAATAAACAATTTTAATACACATATTTCAATAATATAAGCACTTTGGTTCTACAGAGATCTGTATTGAGCTATAAATCCAGTCTTGAATTTGGATAAAAAACAGAACATATGTTAGGATTAATACAAATTTGGGGGACAACATTTGATACCATAAACAAAAGCTACTGAGATGACAATACAGGCTGTACCAAGTAATGGGGTTTACCAAATAAACCCAAATATAAATAAGGTGGGTTCCCAGAGCAATATAATGAAAGTTTTGAGTTGTCTTCAGGATGTATTGAATAATTAGAATGGCTAAAGATAGGCAGTGGCGTATCATTTTTGCTTCTTCAGGGTCCAGTTCTTAAGCAAATCCTGGGTTATGATATTAATTTGATTTTAAACTATGCAAATAAATAAAATTTAAAATGAATTCTAGGGAAGAAATATAATTTCTTTATTTATTAAAGCTTTCAATATCTATAGGGTGCCTAGGTGTCATGTGGTAGGGGGTGCTCAAGTACTATTTGTTCAGGATCTTTTTTTCTCATCAACTATGGGGGTCAAGAATCAGCCACTTCCTTTGATTAATTAAACTGTTGTCCTTCCATTGTGTGAAGGCGTTTGTATGGTGGCCTCTGATGTTGAGATGGAGTCTCATCCGGTGACTATTCCAGAGACTCCTATATTAATCCTTGCCCATTTAAGGGGAAGGGCTCATTTGGTGACAATCCATTTGATACTAGAAATCTCAACCACATAGGAGAACAGTTAAATGGTTTATTGTCTGATCCCAAGATAATTTGGGCCATTCTTTAGCATGAATGCTGACACCAACTATGAAGGGTATTTTTTAATAATAACAAAACAGCAAGCACTATGGAAACTTTAGAGAGTACAATTAAAAATTTAAAATTGCCAATGAAAAAGCTAACCTTATCTTTCACAAGTTCAGCAGAGTTTTACATGTTTCAAGTTTTTGAAGACCTAAAAAAGGCAATGTCAAAGCGGTTGTAACTATTGACTATCAAGTATTTTATGTCTGAGAAGATCAGGCGGAATAGACAAGAAGAATCTATTCCCGCTTATTCTTGTGCTTTACCTGATCTAGCAGAACAACAGAACTTTGTAATTATAGCACATCTTATTATGAAAAGTGGGCCCAAGCCTTTCGAAATAAAGAAGATAATATTGAAGCCCAAGTGGGTACTTGAAAACCTTTTTCTATGTTTGCTGTACATGCTATAGGTGTGCATTGAATAGATTATTGATATAGTAAATGGCAGGGTTGACAATAGTATTAAAACTGTTGTCCTAGTTGAGATCTTCACAACCAAATTAATTATTGTCTCCAACGCTAGACTGATGCTAACGCTCTTACTACTGATCCTTGAAGGTACTTCTGGGAAAAGATTAACTTCTTCATCCTCACAATGAAACTATGAAATGAAACTTAAGCTAAGATTAGTAAGTTCAGAAGTACCAATGGAGCTTTTCTCTTTGACTCTTCCTCATGTAGCTGAGAAACGCTTGGACAAGGGAACTTTTTCATTCAACTTAAATCTCAAGAGTTTGAATATGACAGATAGAAGAGTGTTCTTTTCTGTTTTACTCTGGTCTCAAGAGTACACAGTATATAGTTTAAGGCTATCTATATGTTATTCTAAGTGGACTCAATACCACTGCTTTATTAAATAAAAGCAAGGGAATATATTGAAGAATTCTGGCTGCCAACTCTTCTATTGGCACCCCAATAGGAACCTCAGCTATCGTTTATGAATATTCCCCTTAAATATCAAAATGATGATTCTCTATCTGTCTAGTCAAATTTTTCCGCAAAATAGAACATGACTCCTTCTGGGTTGAATCAAAGAATGTGTCCCAATGCGTTTACTCAACACCAGCGGATTATCCTTTTTATGATAGCAATATTCTTAGGTAATGTGACTATTTACTCATTTATCATCAGACCACGTTACCTAAAAGGTTAACTAGCAAGTTACTACCAAAAGCGTTGTCAATGCTTAGCAACTAACATAAAACCTTAATTGATTGGTGACAAAACACCAATTGACATAATTAACAATTGTTAGTTGATAATCAACCTATTTGTAATAAATTGTCATGGATTCTCCCCAGACAGAACATCAGTAATTTGGCGGAAAAAAATTTTAACGGATTAGTTTTTATCCCACTATGAATAACAACCAACAATACTTATCTTATCCTATGTGTTATATATTTATGTTGAACACATCATCCATCTCACTTGCCAATTAGAATTTTTGGGGTTGTTAAGCAATCTATTATTCAGCAATGTTTGCCAACTAAATTATTAGTTGTAATTAACCAAAGGATATAATCTGATGATTGGTTTTAATTAATGGTTCTCCAGGGATCATCTCCAACAATGTTAAATAAGCATTTTGATGAGGACTTGATAGCCAATAGTCAGATTGTCAGAGTGGATCGTTCAAGCAGAGGCTCTGAATGATAAGGGTCATTTTTACGAAGCTACTGAAGCATTTAAGATTGTTTTGGTGATAGTTAGTAGGCATAATAAGGTAACATGGCCCCAAACCATCTGTGTATGGTTCCTAAAACAAGGGGTGGCTGCCAATCTGTGAAAGGTTACACTGTTAATGATTAACTAAGATGAAGGCATTCGACATCATTTGGAAGTTAATCCTAAGGGTCAGAAGTTAAGGGAGATCAATCAGTTGTCTTTCAGAGAATTATCTGAAAAATGTCCGCCTTCTGCCTATAAAAAACTGTAACGTCTTCTAATAAAAGATATAGTTTAACTGAAATATATTTACTGTATTTACTAATAAATAAATTGAAGGGAATATAGTTTCCTAGTTGTTTTTCTCAAGTTACATTTCTCCAGAGTGGATTCGATTCCACTTATTATGAAAACTCAACCTACTAGTTGTTGCCATATAGCTAGTGCTTTCATTACTTTTACAATAAACCTATGTAGTAAACTACCAAAAAAAGTTTACACTTAGTGCTCACTACAGGGCCATAGTTGAGTCTTGTCAGATAATAATACCATGTCCTCAGTTCAGGGTGAGATTCAGCAACTTTGGAAAGAGGTGGAAAGTGCGAATCAGACCACTCTAATGTCAGCAGCTCAGGCCAACTTATGTATAATGGAGAATCGCGTTACCAAGGTTGAAGACTAAGTAAACCTTGTCGCTGAAGCTAATAATAATTTATTCAGGAAAATATCTGAGCTTAGTGCAAAAATATCAAAGTGGAGAAGGATCTACTACTGTTCATAGTAGCTTTTCAAGCCAAGGCTGGGGAAACGGCTATTATTGGAGAAACATGGTCAGCTCCAGAAACAAGTACAATAATTGGGAAAACATAAATGTAAATGTAGTCATGTAGAAACTGAGACTTTTGTCAATCAGGACCTATACAAGATATAAGCAATATAGGGAACATTTAGCCTTCCTGAGATATGCCAAGTGCCTATGCCACCATATCAGCGATGACCCCCAACAACACACCAGCTAGTGCTAGAATGGCTTACTGCACTGCTCATCCTGAAAACGATCTGTAAAACCAAGAAATATTAGCCCGCCCTAAGATTGCCACCCTTGCAACAGGATAATGCCCTTGCTTTCTTCAGATTGTTCAAAATGACCAAGTTTATTTGCAAAGATTGCTAAAAAGCCGTTACTGTTATCAGTTGTTTATATACCTCTCTTCTAAACTTAGTGTTACCCCATTTTTGAGGGAAAAATGTTTATATAACGAAGCAAAAATTGTGATTATAAAGGAATTTGGCAGCCCTGAAAAAATGGCAAACCAAAGGCAGGAGTTCATGGGAATACAATTTGGATAAGATGAAACCTTAGGAGAATTTGCTGACCGTTTCTATGAAGAAGTGAAAATACTGATTGAAGCTAACAACATGAGCAATTTTGAAGCTTGTATTGCCATGAAAGCAGCATTCCAACTTTATTGAGGCTTCATTACTCTAAGGCATCAACATTAACTAATAATAATACTACTTCTCAAATGGTGGAGCACCTAAAAACTGGCCTCCACTTTTGATGCACCAAATTAAAGTGTAAAACAACAATGCCTTTAAGCTAAAATTTAGATAAAAAATCTTGAGCTTAAAAAGGATCTCCCCAATCAAGTTGGGAAAAGCCCAATGGTCCAAAATGGCCTAGTAATGTGTTGTGCATCACTTGTAACAGATGTGAAAATATTGGACACTATGCTGCCCCATGCTGGAGTAAGAAACCAAGGATCAGGTGAACTTTTTCCAGGAATCTGATACTTTATGAGGAGTTGGGAAAAGGTCTTAGGTCTAGATGAGGAGCGATCCAGATCTGCAGATTGCCCAGTTCCACCAGACAAGCTCAACAAAATCGATATCTCTGATCTGTTTGTAGATTCATCTATTTACAATTCTCCCCAGCAGAGTACAGGTCCTAATATTCATGCAATAACTCAATTAAAATTTAAGGCAATTAATCTTAAATTTATATCAGAAGAAGCTTGCCTCTATGCTCTTCAATTGTTGGAAAAAGCCCGGAATACTTAAAATCAAGATGAATTGCTGAAGACAAAGTTGGAAGACATTGATATTTTGATTGCTATTGCTACTATCAATGATACATCTCTGATATATCAGCCCAAATTATTCACACTCTGGATTTAGTAACTGATGCTGCTATACATTCAGAAAACAATATTTACTAATGCTCTGAGTGTACTTATGCTGACATTTTGGTTACTCGATTAGAAGTAAGTTCTAATATTTATAGCGGTGCACCTATCAATATAGTGTATACAAAATTTTCAAAACGTCTAAAAACTTCATATGATATAGCACATTAAAAGTAATATGGGACAGCTGGGCACATACTACTGCTTCCTGTGGGGCTTATAGTGCATTACCCCTCTGCTTTGGATCTCCAGTCATGTCTGAGACAGCAATCGTTCTACCCAATCAAAGTTAAAGTATTCTCAATGGCACTGACTCCATGCGTAAGTATAGATAAAAATGCAATTTTGAGGAGAATACTTGACAATCTGGGGCCAGATACTACCATTGATTAATCACCAAAAGGGGATGTCCCCCTTAATGGGAGAAATAACTTTATATATGTGATGTATAATGATGGCATCCTTCCTGCTAGTTATAAACTAGTTGGGAAACAAGCCGTTACCAAAATGTGTGAAAAAAAACCAAAGAGTCTTAATCTGAGTAAAGAAAGGAATTAACCATACTGCCTGGGATGAAGATAGTGGTCAATACTGGACTGACGCTGAAAATTTTGAGCAATTATGAGTCAAAATTGAGGCTCCTTGGCAAAGATCGAGAATTGAACCTTGGGTAGCTCCAGGAAACCTAATTCCTGGTCATGGTGAAATTCATACCCTATTAGCAAAACTGGGAAGAAGGCCTATTGAAATAAAGTGAAATCAAGTAGTTGCATTCGCCCAGTTGATCCTATAATAGAGCTTTTTCCACCCACAAGTTCATGTATTTAATTGAAATGTATTACCAAATTCAGCTGGAATCATTAATACATTAATTACTCAAGATCAACTATCAAGATTAACAAAAGATCAGAAAAATGAAGTATTAACTTTATTTAAACGATATCAGACTATTTTTGTAAAAAATGACATGAATTTGGCTGTGTGGAAGATATACTTCATCAAATTAACACAGGAGAAGTTGCCCTTATTAGAATAAGACCTATCTGAAGATCCCAAGCTGCTGAGACAGTAGTTGCCAAAGAAATAGAAAATTTTTGGAGAATGGATTGCTTGTAATTTCATCCAGCACATGGGCTAGCCCAATTAATTGTCAAAAAAGGAGATACAAATAGGGTTGTAATTAACTATTTTTATCTTAATAAAATCACAAAAAGACTCTTATCCCTGGTGAATCAATGATGCATTGGATCAGTTAGGCAGGGAAATTTTTTTCCAGAGATGGACCTCATCTCAGGATATTTGCAGGTCGCTATGTCACCTGAGGACCAGGAGAAGTGTGCTATATTAACGGCACAAGGGCTTTACCAACCTACGCAGATGCCTTAAAGCTTGTGTAACGCCCCTGCAACTTTTAACAGACTATGGATACCATCTTATGCAACCTCAAATTGTCCAGTGTTCTAGTTTATCTAGATGACATCAATGTATTTAGTCAAAACATTAACAGATAACTTGCAACACTTAGAAGAAGTCTCTAAGAAACTAGCAGACGCCAATCAAAATCAAGCCCCAAAAGTGTCACTACTTTAAGGAGCAGTTAGAATATTTGGGCTTTGTTATAAACGTGGATGGATTGCAACCTCAAAAACAAAAGATTGATGCTAATGAGTGGATGTTATCACTGTAAATTTTTTGTAATATCCAAGTATTTTTAGTATGGTCAATTATAATCGCCATTTTATTCTGAACTTTAAAAATTTAATAATTATTACATCGGCTTAAGGATCCAAAAAAGAGCTCAAATGGAATGAGATGGCCCAAGGAGCATTTGAAAAATTATGGAAATATTGATGACAAGCCCAATACTCACTTTAAACAAATTTCAACTGACCGTTTACATAAAAATAGATGCATCACTCACAGCGATAGGCACTTTAATTAGTCAAGTGGATGAAAAGGTGAAGAGCACCAAGTGGCATATGTCAGCCATACCTTAATAAGGGCTAAAAGGAATTATACAGTCACTGAGCATAAATGTCTTTCAGTTATCTACTCTTGCAAGCTTAGTTGCGTTTATATCCATGGGAAGCATTTCAAGGCTGTAACCAATCATGAATCTCTCTTTTAGTTGCATAACTTACAAGAACCTAAGGGAAGACTATCACGATGGGCCTTGAAATTGCAGTCCTATGATTATGAAATCAAAAATAGCACCAGGGCTAGAAACCAAAACGCTGATGGATTATCCAGAATTCTGGCAATTATTGCAGTACCAGATTGTGCTGATGACCTATTCAAACAAATAGTGAAAGGAGAGTTAGAGGACGAGCCACCAGAAGTTCAAAAGGCGTTACAAAAAGCACAGAGGGAAAAGTACAAAAGAACGGATAGTTATAAAACTAGTGAATGATAAAAGGCTTCTTCTCCCAAAACCATCCAAACAAATAGAAATATTTCGCGCCGCATACAAAGTTATTGGCCATGGTGGCCTCAAGAAAACTTTATAAACATTTGTCAATATAATTTATAAGAAAATAATAAACTATGATATGCAGGTTTCCTCTCCTGTTGTGCGTAGTGTTAGCTCTACAAGCAACACAAAAATGTGGCTGGATATCAGTTAGTGCGACCAGGGTTCGCTTGACATACAGTATCAAATAATGTCATGGGACCTCTAAATACAAGCACTGAAGGAATGTGATATATCAATGTTCAATCAATCATCTGACCAGATGGATTGAAACTAAGGCTATGATTTAATGCCAAATCGATAAATACTACAAATTTATTCTGTAACAAGTGATAAATCATCATGTCTGGCCCCAAGTGATCCTGAATGATAATAAAACGAACTTTACATCCTTTGCCAACCATGATTGAATGAAATGATGGTATCAAAGGAGTTGTATTGGTCCCATTTCATCCAGTGACAAATGGACTAGTTGAGAGAGCTAACGCTACCTTAGCCGCTATGTTACAGAATCTGGTTACAGGAAAAACATCTTTTGGGCTTCATGCTTAAGTTAGTGGCATTCGCCTATAATGACATTTATTTTTCCTTAACTGGGAAAACACCCTTCAAATTGTTCTATGGAAGAAAAGCCGTCTTACAAATAATTCTATACTCAGCATTAGAGTTAACTTTGGGGATGTGTCCTGACCAATATTAAATTAATTATCAAACATTATGTACAAATTACAATCCCAAGAATTTGCCAAAACTGTCAGTAGAGTGTCTGTAATCTTCCGTTCCCAGCAAGGTAGTGCGGGATGCACAGCCACACTGCCAGAACTAGTCATTTTTAAGATGGTAAGCAGGGCCCCACAAAGGGTGCCGGAGAAAAAGGGACCCATGACAAAGGTGTACAACGCGGTATCTAGTAGTAGATAGCAAATAAATAACAAAACTTGGTTGGATTTCAAAGAGGTATCCAAAACCAAGTGGAGATAAGTGCTGAAGTATTTGGGTGCTTTGATTTGGAGGGGACCAGGGCGGCCCAGCGGCGCACCAGATATGGTAGATAATTTATCAAATTGAAACGACCAACGTTGTTAGAGACCTCCTCAGGAGGTAAATGCACAGGTTCTGTAAGGAGAGTGTCTGTAACTCTCCCATTTCCTAAAGAGGTGGTGCAAGATGACCGCCGCACTTCCAGGGAACAATTTGTTAGGATAATGCTAACAGGGCACCGCAAAGGGTTCCAAAGCCAAAGTAACCTAGTGCAAGGTGTATAACGTGGTATAGAGTAGTTGATAACAAATAAACAACAACACTTTGGGGGACCCCATGAGGGAGCCCATAACCAAGCGGAGATCAGTGCTGGAGGTTTGGTTGCCTCAGTTTGGAGGGGACCAATGGACCCAAAGGTGCATCAGATCTGGTAGATAATTTTGTAAAGATAGAACGGACAACGTTTTTAGAGACCTTCTCAAGGAGGTCCAACACAGGTTTGCCCTAGGAACCATAACAAAAAACGTAAACAGGATTTTTATTAAAGAAATCATTCGGTGAGGAAGGATGATATCAAGGAAACATATTTAAATAATTGGGGGGATTCATTGATCAATGAAGGTATGCTAAGCCTAAGTGCACCAAATGGTGACCGCTTTCATAGGCCAAGGTACCATAGCTTGAGATTGACACAACTAGAGTTATTGATTGTAGACACGGCCAGCCTGATTAAAAATTGAAAAAATTAATTGGGTTAAAAAACAACATTTCCAAGTAACCAAATCAAACTGTCATCGTTAAGGATATAGCTAGTGCTTTAACGCCATTGCTGTAATGCAGGGCTGAGCATCACGCAAATCCCATAGACCAACTTGGGCATTTCTGGACTGAACCCAGCGTTGGTCCAGGGTATGTTTGAGGTCAGGAAGGCCCGCTGACTTAACCTTTTTGACCTCCTGTCAACCAGCTTTATCCTTACACTTGGTACCTTCAATCATGTCATCAAGCCATGACATTACCCTCTCGTTATTTTGAGGCTCCACCCCTACAGGGGCTTTCGCTAGGGAAAATTTATTGTGGGCTGTGGCCAGCTTCATGGCAGCGATGGTTTTCTTTGACTTAGGTCCTGAAGCTTAAGGGAAGCACTCACGAAAAACTTCTATCAGATCCTGGGCATGGTGCAGCACATGCTGGTACCAAAATATTCTCCTTTGCATCAAATCCCTTCCAAGATACAAGGTACTCAAGCCTTTTCTTACTTACATGAGGCTACAATCCCCTTACTTCTCACTCCGGCGCCCCATCCACGAGATAAGCCTCTGAAGTCTCTGATGGGGGGCCCTCAAACAACGTAAGCTTACTTTCATGAAAACGGCAAAGGTTTGGAACAATAAAGGAAGACCCAACTGGTATGAGTCATGGACCAAATTCTGACAATGCGGTAAGGCCTAATCCTCTTTGGTCACAGATTTTTGCGTGGCTGCTTGATAGGGATGTTTATAGCATCATGCATCACGAGATCCCCTTCCTTGTACGCAGGGCCTACCTGTTTCTTCCCATCCATGGACTCCTTATAAGTTTTCCTAACTGCATCCAAGTTCATACTCACCCACTGGTGTACTTTCTTGACCATTTTTGCAAAGTCCACTGCCGCTTCCATCTTGGATCCACAACAGGGCTACATGTTGAAGGCTATATTGAAGCCATAGTTGGCGAAGAAAGAGAAAAAACTTTTGATCGATGTTATGCGTTAATATAGCTGAATTAGGCCATGGGGAGATGGGAAACCCAATCTGAATGGTCCGCAGTGGTGTAACACTGTAGGAGCTGCTCCATGCACTGGTGAATCGTTCATTCTGCCTATCTGATTGGGGTGATAGGCAGTTGAATGGCAGGGACAGATCTGAAGAGTCTTACAAAACTCTTTCTCAAAAGACAGAAGCAAACTGGGGCCCCCAATCACCAATTATCTTTTGGGGGACCTTATGAAGAGCAAACACGTGGGATACAAAGAGCCTAGCCATCTCTATCACGGTTACTGTGATTCTGAAAGGTTACAAATTGGGCGAATTTTGTAAAACGGTCCACCACTACCATGATGGCGTCATAACCATCATATGCAGGTAACTCCACAACTAAATCCACCAATACAGAAGTCAAAGGCCCTTCAGCCTTTTGAACTGGTACCAACAACCCCGTGAGGGGCTGGTGATTGGCTTCATTTGCTTGCAAACCAGGCACTAATAGCATTACCTGGCAACCTGCTTGGCTAATCACTTCTAATTATAAGTGCGTCAGTTTTCTCTAGAGTCTTCACCTTCCTAGGTTGGCCAACAATGATTCTGTCATGATAGTCTCGAACGATTTCCAGGTGAAGTGGTCCAGCAGGAACCCATAAGAGCTCCTAAACCACACCATCTCATCCTTAACATGGTAATCCCTGGTAAGGTCCTCCTGATTTTGTGCCTTGGCGAGGACCGTAGTTTACTCAGCTGATAAAGTCTGTGAAGGACTAACCTTCTGAACATACATTATTCCTCTGCATTTTCCAGAGGTGCAAGCGCTGGACCGTAGGCCAAGGGGGGATCATTGGACACAATCTTACCCGGCGGAATACCAAGTGTGCGTTGTGTACCTCTACCTCCTTTAAATCTTGAGCTAGTGCAGGGTTCTAGCTAAAGCATACACCTAACCATTCTACTTGTCCTTTATAAATTTATAAGAAAACACAAATTGGGCCAGAGTCTCTTTCCAGCGGGTCTGTCATGGGGTCAAAACATGAGGTGCGTGGTAGTACAACAAGGCATGGTGATCTTTACAGACACGGAATGGTTGAGATGAGCCATGAAAGCGATGATGCAAATGAGTAAACGCCTAAACCGCTGCCATTAACTCTTTGTCATAAAATGCGTAGTTTAACTCAGGAAAGAACATATTTTGAGAAAAAAACCCAACTGGATGCTATATTCCATCTTCACATATTTGTAATAAGGCCATCGCTATGGCGAAGTTGGAGGTGTTGTAGCCACAATGAACTCCTTTATGGGATCTACATGGCGATTTACAAACGTGTACAACAAGGTTCACTTTATAGCTTGGAAGGCATCCTGCAAAATGGGGGACCACTGGAGCACTTTTATCTGATTTCTTTTATACAGAGCGCCGCCACCCCAGAAACATTTTCTGTGAATCTCTTATGGAAAGTAAATGTCCCCAAGAAACTCCTCAATTCCTTGACCAAAGTTAGGGAAGCCTCTTACAAATCGCCTTCTCCTTATCTGGAGTGATCATGTGGCCTTGGTCAAACACAACGTTGCCCAGGAAGGTGACCTGGGACTTAAAGAGCTCACACTTACTGGTTTTCAGCGTAAGTTGGCTGCCCTTAAACTCTCCATCACTTGCCACAAGTGTATAGCATGAACTCTTGATCAGGGGAAAACACCAGGTTATCATCCATTTAAGCCACCGCGAACACACTCAGAAGGTCCCCCAAAGCCGCAATTATATGGCGTTGAAAGAAAGCTGGAGTGTTTTCAGCCCAAAGGGCATAGCCTGAACCTAAAATATTCCTTTTAGGGTGAAAAACGTGATTAGCCACTACTTGCCCTTCTTAATCTGGATCTGATTGAACGCATTGAATCAATCCTCATTGAGAAGACTTTAACCTCTCCACATAGCGAGTAATCTAATAATTCAACGGGATAGGATGAAAGTTTGGCACTGTGAAGTTGCTGAGATTTCCATAGTCTACACATGTGCGTGAAGTACCATCTTCCTTTTCCACAAAGAGAAGTGAGGAGCATACCGGGGAGGTACACTGAAATATTGCGCCTTTAGTAAACTGCTTTTTAACCTACATAAAAGGCAGCTTACTCCCATACAGTCAAAGGGTAAATGAGAGAAGATATGCGCACCAGATCAACAATGAGCTTGAGCTCGCAATCAAACTATGAATGAGCTGATAGAAATTAGCTGAAGCCGCAAAAAACGAATATTACAGCAACCTCTAGCCAGGAAGGTTGTGGTACCTCCAAAGAGGGCTTCAGCAATGGAGCAAACTGAGCTTGTTGACCTTAAGCCATTGGGCAAATCATCCTGATAATTAGCCTCATACAAGGGGGCAATTAATATGTAATTATTCTTCAAAGTTAAGGATAAGGTATTATCTTTCAACTTGGTTCTGACGTTAAACTTTCGCCACCACTCTAGTCCCAAACTAATAGGATAAATGAGGTTTTTTATTGCTTGGAAGCGGTCCGCCAAATGATAGTTGCCAACATGATAAACCACTAACCCCAGAACCTTCAGCGTGGGAATACCTTGAGAAGCCCTCCCCTGACATACCACAGACAAGTAATTTTACTAAAAGTAGGTCGGCTTGTTCTTGGTCAATATATTTTTCAGAGGTTTCTGTTTCCCCCAAAATAATTGTGCTAATTTTCCTGAAAAGGGATGAAATAGTAACAGTCAACAAAAAATATCCCAAATGTTCTTTATTAAAAGCAGAAAACGCCAACACCTCACCAGAAAACTCTTCATCAGGCATAAGCATGCCTCCAGGGTATGTTTTCGCATCTTATAATGGAGAGGGATAATTGGCCACTCTTACTACTGAGGCCACATATTCCACCATATCTTCAGCAGTTGCATAAGAATTTTTTATTGCAAAAGTAAATCCCTTTCCATCGCCTGTGTTCTAAGGATCATGATAGGTGTCAGCTCAGGTTCTTTGAGGTGATCTGGTATACTGAAATGTGTTTTTAAACTGGATCCAAAGAGAGATATTTGGATCTTTTATTACCAAGGATTTAGCATTACAAAACGCTTTTGGGATGTGAATGAGCCCATACCCAATTCAGTGGCAGGTTGTTCGTTGTTTATGTAAGGCTTTCACCACCAGGCCCTTTATTGATAATCCCTTCTGCACCATCCAAATGAAGTGCTGAGAAAAAGCATTTCAATTAAATTTTTTTCGTTGTTTTGGGGGAAGTTAGGAATTACAACACCCAGATTGTGAGTTTCCAAATCCATCAGGTACAAGCAAGAATATTTGGAACTTCCCAGTTGGAGGTAGTAAGAATAACGCAAAGATGGACCAACATAAGCCAAATGAGAAAATGGCGGAGAGCCCCATAGAGGCCTTGACAAATGGCCGGTGCACCCAATTAACACTTAGTGAAAGCCCCAAAAAGAAAATTCTAGTGCTTGTAAAGTAAAAGCGTGGTCAACTAATGCCAGGAGAGTGTCTGTAATTCTCTCATTCCCAGAGAAGTGGTGCTGGATGCACAGCTACACCGCCATGGAACTAGTCAATAGTAAGATGGTAAATAAGGCCAGCAAAGAGTGCTGGAGCAAAAGGGACCCAGGGCTGGGGTGTAAAACGCGAATATAGTAGTAGATAGCAAATAGATAATAGAACTTGGTTGGACCCCTACGGGGAGTCCTTAACCAAGTGGAGATCTGTGCTGTATTGCTTGGTGCTTTGAACTGGAGGGGACCAGGATGGCTCAGCGGTGCACCAGATATGGTAGTTAATTTATCAAAATAAAACGACCAACGTTGTTAGAGACCTCCTCAAGGAGGTCCATGCACAGTTTTGCCAAAGGAACCATATTCATAAAGCGTAAACTAATGGGGAATTCATATTAGGAAGTCGACCAACAAGGAAGTTGGTCTCATGAAAACATACTTAAGCAATGGGGCGAGTTGTTGATTAGCAGGAGTGGTGCTAAGCCTTAGTAAACCAATAGGTTCATGTTACCATTGGCTAGGGTCCTGTAACTCAAAGTTACTCAAACTCAAGTTATAGATTGTAACTGGACTCATCTCAATTTAGTAATGTTAAAAATGGAACATGTTTTGAAGCCTTGTTTCTCGAGCAACTGTAATGAACCATCAGGAATAAGAATGTATCAGTGTATTTTAACGCCCTGGCTGTAACGCTGGGTGAGAATCATGCACATTCCCAGGACCAACCTGGGCATATTTTTTCTTTACCCAGTCTTGGTCCAGGGTATGTTTAAGGTCAGGGAGGCCTGTCAACTTAACCTTTTTTGCCTCCTAAGTTAAGCTTTAGCCTTGCAATCTGTGCCCTCATATTATGTCATATAACCATGATAGAAACCCTTAGGAAAAGGATCCAGGATAAAATGTATAATGATAATGATTGCCATAAAAAGACTTGAAATGGGGATAAATTATTCTACTGTGACACGCATGGATTCAGCCACCAAAATAAGCTGGATGCCATATAGACAACTCCCTTTAAAGTAATCTTAAAAATTGGCAACTAATGCCTATAGATCAAAATATTCTTGATGGTCCTATAGTTAACTAAGTACATAGTAATTTTTTAAAATTGGCACTAAAAATAAATGTAAAGAAAATAACTATATAAAAAACATCAGTGAAAAACATAAAAAATAATAAATAAAAATGATAATAATAATTATAAAACTATAATAAAACCAATTATTAGGGGGTGGAAGGTGAGTCGGTAAGGGTGTACAGCTACCAACCTGAAGGTTACAGGTTTGATTCTCGCCCTTTGCACATCGATCAGGGTGCCAGCCAAAGGAAGCTATTGGCGGTTAGTAGGTCTAATAACACGAAAACCTTACTCATGACGTAACCAGAAAAAATTGAGTCCCAATCCAGAGGTGGAAAAACTTTCTTCAATGAAGTTGACCCTATTCAGGTTTCATGTTGTTTCTTTCTTTCAGTAATGCCTGTCCCCTGGTTGGCTTACCTCGGTTAAATAGGAATAAAAACCAATTATTAGTTTTTCATACTCTTAGTCTTCTGACATTGTTCTCTACTAATCATTTAGAAGGGACAGCTTGGGTTACAACTTGGTCCACCAGAATTAGTGCTGAGATGCTAATGTATGTCAGTAGGCAAGATGGGCTGAAATTTGGGTTGGGACCATCTAGTACTAAAAAAGATGGGCTGAAATTTTATACATCATGAGTAGTCCCTAGGAATGAAAAAGATTCGCTCTGATCACTAATGGAGACCCACCTGTGTGAATACAGTTTTTCCAGGCTATGACTGGTGATGATGACCAAGTAGTCCTGGTATGGCATAAGCCTGTAGGACCGTGCTTTACAAAGGAGGCAGCAAGAAGGGGACCGCTGAAATAATGAGTTGTTCAAGTCCAGTAGATGGATCTCTGAACTATACTTATTAGTTAAGTATTGAGAAGAAACAATTGTCTTTAAAAACTGTCTAACTGGATAATCTGATCAAGTGAGGGAATGTGTTGGAAATATAAATGACCACATTATCCATCTTACTTGCCAATTAGCTTTTAAAGGTTGTTAAGTAACCTATAGCTTGGCGATGGTTGCCAACTAAATTGTTAGTTGTAAATAACCAAAGGATATAATCTGGTGATTAGTTTTGATTAATGGTTCGTCAGGGATCATCTACAACAATGTTAAATAAGCATTTTGATGAGGACTTGATAGCCAATAGTCAGATTGCCAGAGTGGATAGTTCAATAAAAGGCGCTGAACGATTAAGGTCGTTTATACAAAGCTACTGAAGCATTTCAATGCTTGTTTTGGCGGTAGTTAGTAGTTCTAATCAGGTAACAAGCCCCAGATCATCTGTGTACTGTTCCTAACACAATGAGATGGCTTCTGATCAGTGTAAGGTTACACTGCTAATGATTAACTAAGATGAAGGCATTCGCCATCATTTGGAAGTTAATCCTAAGGGTCAGAAGTTTTGGGAGATCAATCAGTTGACTTTCAGAGAATTATCTGAAAAGTTATCCGCCTTCTGCCTATAAAAACCCGTAACGTTTTCTAATAAAAGCTATAGTTCAACTGAAATATATTTACTATATTTACAAATTTAAAAATTGAAGGGAATATTGTTCCCTAGTTGTTTTTCCCAAGTCACAGTTCGCCAGAGTGTATTGTTTCCACTTATTGTGAAGGATCAACCTACTAGTTGTCGCCTTACAGCTAACACATTTATTATTTTACAACTAGCCTGTGCAGTTAACTACCCAAAAGTTTACACCATGATAACTCTCAAATTTGCTATGGTAATTCACCCCCAGCAGATAAAGCAGATTATTAATTAATCAATTAAGGTTGATTTGTGGGCTTACATAAAACCCAGTAATACTTGTTTAGAGCTAAAGGCAAGCAATCCCAAAATGATTGAAAATGTGACTTGGCCATATTTTAAGAAGCTCTAAGATGAGCAAGCGCTTATGGAGCTAGATAATTTTTGCATTTTACAATGTCAACATGTCCATTATGATGACCACCATTAAGGAGAAATTCCCTGATATAGCTGAACAGCTTTTTATCGCTTAATTTGGCTAAAAATGCCGCTACTTACAAGTAAAAAGTATGTAGACTATTTTAATTACACATAATTTTTTCATAGATTTAAGTAAAGTTCAAATAATCATTGACATTGAAGCTTTAAAATATAATATTTACTCTACAAAGTTGGTAAAAAATTAATCACACCTGATCTGGACCATAATATGGTTTACAGAATTGTAGGCCTACAAACCACTAATTCCAAGGTATCATATAAGGCTTTTCCTTCACTTTTTTAAATATTGTCACATCAACAACGAAAATACTTAAAATATAAAAGTCAAAGGATATTGAATGGCACTGACTACATACTGCAATATGGGGTTTGTATATTTCTGAAAAAAACTATCACAATTCTTGGAAAATTTTGCCATATTTTAAAAATAGACCCTCCCCAAAGCTAAAGTTATAACTATTAGTGTTGTAATTTTGAACGGTATTGCTAGGATCCATTGAGCTATTTGCACAGGTTGAGCCCTCTGAGCAACGGATGGACAATGTGGAGATTGTCAGTCCTTCAGACACACTTAGTAATATATTAAAAATAGAAGTAATCGCCCCAAATGGTTCTTTTATTTATTTTTAAATTTTTACAGCATCCTCGCTGTTTCATCTTGTCTCCTCTTAAAAAACCTCTCTCTCAATCGCCTATTTTGCTTATATGCATCAACTGCAGGCGATACTACTTCTCATTGCTTGGGTTATGCTATTCCGCCAATTCCTCAAATTTTGGCTTATTATTCTTAATCCGCTGTCACCCTATTTGTAGGCAATTTACTTCATATTTGTCAAACATCAACATTGCCTTATCGCCTTATTACCTAATATAGAGGCGATCCAATAAACTCATTATGTCTGATAAAACTCGTTATATCCTAATATCGCCTCATCTCAAGGAAATCAAATATTTGTAACTGATGCTGTGTTTGGCGGTTTTCACCCGGAGTCCCAAGACTATTGTCCAGGCAAAACAAAATTGCGACATTACCCCCTCCTTGACTGGATGATAGGATCCTATTGTTTATAAGGTCTGAGGAACTTTGCATGTACTCAATTAATGATCCATCCACTGATAGGATCCTTAATAGTATATGCGTCAACTCCAGTCTTCTCTATTATTTCAAATGGACCTATCCAGATACTGGCAAGTTTATGCTTCCAGCAGAATCCATGCTGGTCATGAAAGAGAACCATATCACCTTCCTTGAATGACACCAATCCACTACGGCGTGTATGACCAGCTGCCTGATTCTTAATCTTCTTAGCCAAACTGTAGGAGTATGCTTCAGTTTGTAGCTTGATCAGAATGTCTGTGAGGTTAGTCAAATAGTGGTGGGGTTCTAATACACCAGTGTCTTCTACAAATGCATAAAGCAACGCCGGAAGAGCCAGGTGTTGGCCATATAGTAATTGGAATGGACTCTTCCCCATGGCGGAATGGTAACTAATGTTATATGTGAACATGGCGGTGGAGAGGAGGGAGCTCCAATCAGAAGGGCGATCCGCTACTAATTTTTGGAGTATGTTCACCAGAGTTCCATTCACTCATTTGACCATTCCATTGGACTCAGGGTGGTATGGGGTTTTCATAACTCCGCGGATCCCCATAAGCTCATTCTTTTAGGAAGTATGTGTGAGGTGAAGTTGATGCCACTATCAGTGAGAATAAACTGAGGGCAACTGTGTCACTGAATAATGCATTCTAGCACAAATTTAGCTACCATAATGGCTCCCAGGTCTTTTATTATTCTTGCTTTGAACCACTGGGTCAAGTGATCAATTGCCACATGAATGTACTTATAATGGTTGGCCCCTGTCAGCAAAGGCCCAATGACATCGAGGGATACTATATGCCAAGCAAAATGTGGTCTCTCTAACTGATATGACGTCATACAATGGAACAGCTTCTCCACTTGACATTGATGGCAACAGAAAATAGCTTTGAGCACATCAAAACTCATATTTTCCCAATAGTATTGTGGGTATAACAACTCCATAGTTTTACACATGCCACCATGTCTGACCGCCCTGTGAGCACTTATAATGATTCCCAGCCATGCGGAGGGCCACAGTAAGTTCACCGTAGAATCACCAATTTGTTTATACAGTTCTCCATTCTATTGGAAGGTATTCAAGTGCAATTCATTTAACATTTTGATTACTTGAGGCAGTTCATTGTCATATTTTCCGCTGAGCATCTTATCATACATTACGTCACTAAGGTCTACTGTCACTGCAATAGTTGGTAACTGAGATAAACAGTCTGCATTCTGATGCTTTGCTCCCAGCCGATGGAGTATCTCAAAATCATAAGCTTGTAACTTGAGAGCCCATCAAGCCAATTGACCTTCTGGTTCTTTGAGATTTTGCAATCAGCGTAATGATGCATAATCAGTTACGACTTTAAACTTTACCCCATGCAGATAGACTCTGTATTGTTTACATGCATAGATTACTGCTAAGCACTCCCGCTCAGTCACAGTTTAGTTACTCTCATTACGGTTCAGACTACAATTACAGAAAGCAACATGATGTTCTTCTCTCTCATCATCTTTCTGAGAAAGTACTGCCCAAACAGCAGAAAGGGACACATCTGTCTGCACATAAAATACCTGTTGAAGTTTGGGTATTGCGGCACTGGTGTGCTGCTCAACGCCATATGGAGTACATCGAAAGCAGATTGACAACATTCTGTCCACTCAAACACAACGTCTTTTTTAACAACTCAAATATGGCCCCCAATACAGCTAAAATTAGGGATAAAAAGTCAATAGTAACTGACCATCCCCAGAAATACCTGTATATTTCACTTATTTTTAGGTGTAGCCATTTTGCTAATGGCTTCCACCTTAGCTGGTTGTGGCTTCAGCCCAGTTGCATCTATCACAAAACCCAGATATTCTAGCTGATTTTTGAAAAAGTTGCACTTTTGAGGTTTAATTTTTTATGTTTGCCTCAGCCAGCCGACGGTATACTGCTTCTAGGTGGTCTAGGTGCTCTGAAAAGGTTCGCGAGAGAACGTTAATAGCATCAAGATATACTAGAATGCATGACAGCTTTAGGTCGCCAAGAATAGTGTCCATGGCCCGCTGAAAAGTAGCAGGAGCATTACTTAGTCCTTGAGGCATCCAAGTCAGTTGAAAAAGGCCTTTGGAGGTGATCATGGTGCATTTTTCCTGTTCTGCTAATGGTAACTCAATTTGCCTGTAGCCTGATATTAAATCCCTTGCATAAAAGTAATGGGCACCCCCTAATTGGTCCAGAGCGTCATCAATTC
The DNA here is from genome assembly GCA_022478985.1 of Massospora cicadina. NCBI lineage: Eukaryota > Fungi > Entomophthoromycota > Entomophthoromycetes > Entomophthorales > Entomophthoraceae > Massospora > Massospora cicadina. The sequence goes on from JAKSZP010008487.1 coordinate 25,541, forward strand.
TTGGCAAGGGGTACAAATCCTTTTTAGTAATACTGTTGAGTTTCTGATAGTCTATTACTACCCAGTTGGTGCCATCCTTCTTTTTTACTATCAGAACAGGTGAAGCCCATGGGCTCTTGGATGGCTCAATCATCCCTTGTTGTAATAAACTTGTAAATTTCTTCAGTAACACATATTCCGCTGCCCAAGAGTGGCGAATTGGCTGAGACCTTATTGTAGGATGATCACTTGTGTCCAATCGATGGACCACCCCCTGAGCACAACCTAAATTTGTGATCCTCAACGGCGAAAATCCCCTTATGTTTCTGAAATAAAGTCATCACTTGATCTTTTTGTTCATCCATTAATCCTGTTAAATTACTCCACGGTACCACCGTTAGTACATCGATTGATGGTTCAAGAAGCAGCCCAAATTCCAATGATCTAAAATCATGAACCTGGTGGACCTCATCTATGGGAATCAGATGTAGATGCGTTATTGTTTGGTGGCGGCAGATTTGCATTGGTTCACTCTGCAGGTTTGCTAACAGAACTTTTATCTCCCCATGTCCCAGAAGTATTATTCCTGGAGCCACATGCGGCTTAAACTGTGTTTTTTATAGAGCCCAATAACTTCCCCGTATAACCCGCTTGGCACTTCTCCTCTAACTCAGTATTCACTAAGACTTGATGGCTGGAAGGGATGGATATGGGCCCTGCCGCTCGAAGAGGTATCCCTTGGTATTTGTAAATCTGCTGAGGAAGGGCCCAAGTTTTGCGCTTCAGTTGATGGTAGCAAACAGGCCATATCTCATCACTGTAGGTGAGGTTGATATGACTAGTATGTACCAGACCCTTTGGTATTCTCCTAGTAGTAAAGTATATTGGGATCTTGGGACCATCTAGTACTAAAAAAAGTATATTGGGATCTGCTGACCCAAGATTTTGAGGGTCTCCTCCATCATATCAACGATAGCCCCAAAACGTCATAGAAAAGTGGTCCTAATTAATATGTCATAGTGTTCACTTGGTAACACAATTGCCGGAGCCATAATAACAATAGACCCAAATTGCAGAGGCAACGCACTATAAGCTCCCTTGAAGACAGTGCTTACAGCTCCAGCAGTTCCATAAACCATGCGATGGTTTACATCAGGTTTCAACGTCAATTTTTGTATTAACTTAGTGGAAACTATATTGACTGAAGCACCAGTATCAAATTTAGCGCATTTTCTATTTTTTACAACAATAATATCACAGTAGGTACACTCAAAATAAGAAAAATATTGGCTGTTTAATGTGTGAACATTTATGGGCTCTCTTTTCCCAAGAAAATTTTTAATCCCCTCTCCAACTTGGGGGTATTCTCTGCCTATGGCATCTACCAGAAGGGCGACGTTTACTCCTTTCAGAGTTGGCACATCTGCAGCAGGATCAAGTTGATCTGAGGATGCTTGATCGAGAATCTGACAGGCATAAGGCTTCAGTTGTTCAAAGGATTCTTCTTCTGCCACCATATTAGCTTGAGCTCGGGTTACTAAGTTTACTCTTCCACCTGGCTGTTGGTATAGAATTTCATCATTGTACTGAGGAATTTTCCGCAGGGTATACTACTATTGATTTGGGGACGTGTTGAGTGGGTATCACGGAGGTAGAGGGTCCCATCTCTACTCCGCTCCATCTTTTCCCTGATAGTATTGGTCTTGTATGTAATTCACATGAAGATTGTGGCAGAACTTTGCCAAATGACCAGAGCAACTGCATTTATAGCAGTTAACTCCATAAGAACTATATTTTGAGTTATCATAAGTGGGTCCAGATCAGAAGGTTTGGGGTCATTCAGTATACCCAGCTCCTGGTCGGTACATTGGTTGTTGACAGTCGGCATAATTGGGTCCAGGTCAATAACTGGGTTGCTGGAGGTTGTCATGGCCAGTCCATTGACACTGATCGTACTGTTGATTATATCTCAGCTGAGGATGAGGAGCAGAGTTATAGTAAGGCCGAGGATTACTAAACAAAGCTGGATCTAGCCAATAATATTCTCCAGAATAAGAAGGTGTCAGGGCAGCGGTAGTTTTATGATCCAAACTTGGCAGTGAAAAGTTAGGGGATACCCGTCATAGAAACTGTACAATTTTAAGAAGAGGTATGTTATCATTCAGAAGTGGTGAAATAACATTAGAAAGTTCACGATATGGCTTCACCGCGGCAGACATGGCAATACATACATTGGCTTCTACTAAGTACCCAGCTCCAATTAGTACATGGGATTCTGTGGTAAAACGATCAGCAAACTTGATAAGAGTCTCATTTTGATGGAACCCGATTGCTAAAAATTCCGCCTTTTGTTGTGACATTTTTGAGTTTCCCCAAACAAGCGGAGCACGGTGTCTTTTACACCTTATAGGAGATGGAACTATTGGGGAGGTAAAAGGTGACCTGATCGGCGCTTCCTAAGTCCAGGGCAGATATTGGCAGCTTAGCCTTTTGTTTATCAGAGGCTCCTTCCGCGGTAAACTCAAATCGTTTAAAGAACCCATGGATGTTCCCATTACGGTCAAACAGGGGTATCTTTTTGACATTAATTTCCTTTTCGTTCGCAGTTGTTAGGTCTTCACTGAGGAATGGAATGAGACCCAAAAGTGGACTTTTGAGGAGGAGCAGGATTAGAGGAAGTGAGGATATTTGCTGCTTTGGGGGTAGCATGACCATCAGTTGTTGTGGTACAGCCATTACTGGAGGTAAGTAGTGTTCTGACCCATGTGAATATCCAGTGCTATTATCATGGAAGTCGTAGCTATGATCAGCGCTGTTTTCTCCTACATATGATGCTTCTTATTGATAGTCATCATTCTCCCAGCGTGACGACTGAGAAGGAGTAGAGAATATTTGCTCTGCATATTGCAACCGCTGTGTGGCATCGTTTAGTTGTTCAGTCAGTTCTTCGTTCTGTTGTCCCAAGATTCTTATTTGACTGAATGTACTATCAAATTGATGCATGACTGCGTTACATTCTCAAAGGAGTTCAGCTTGGTTTTTGATTACCTCATCCAAGGTAACTTTGATTTCATCATATGAAGCAGATATGGAGTTTTGGGAGGACTCCCCAATGACATGACTTGGGTAAGGCATAATTGTCAACTGGAGTTCTAGAGTGTTATGTGGTTGATCAATGGGCCCCTTGTAGTGAGCACCACTGTTGTAATTTTGAATGGTATTGCTAGGATCCGTTGGGCTATTCGCACAGGTTGAGCCCTCTGAGCAACGGATGGACAATGTGGAGATCGTCAGTCCTTCAGAAACACTTAAAATATATTAAAAATAGGAGCAATCGCCCCAACCGTTCTTTTATTTATTTTTATGTATACAGCATCCTCGCTGTTTCATCTTGTCTCCTCTTAAAAACCTCTCTCTCTTAATCGCCTATTTTGCTTATATACATCAGCTGCAGGCGATATTACTTCTCATTGCTTGGGTTATTCTATTCCGCCAATTTCCTTGAATTTTGGCTTATTAATCTTAATCCGGTGTCGCCCTATTTGAGGCGATTTATTTCATATTTGTCAAACATCAACATTGCCTTATCGCCTTATCACCTAATATAGAGGCGATCCAATAAACTCATTATGTCTGATAAAACTCGTTATATCCCAATATCGCCTCATCTCAAGGCAATCAAATATTCATAACTGATGCTGTGTTTGGCGGTTTCCTCCCAGAGTCCCAAGACTATCATCGAGTCATATCAAAATCGTGACAACTAGTATAGTATATGTGGATGAAATCTTCATAATGATTAATGTAAGAATAAATGACATTCTAAAAATCCTCTTGATCAAAATGAAGAGCTTTGTGGAATTCCCTTAAGAGCGTGAAGGCCAATGATTAGTAACACCAAGAGCAGTGTATTGTGGAAAATGTCATTGCATTGTAAAACTAAATATTTGCATGCGGAAGTCCATGTACCATGGCAGAAAGCTAGAACTGAACCATACATTGTTCTAGGAAATTTAATTCCTGTCCATGGTTAAGTTCAGGCATCAATTGTCAACCTATTGGATAGGCCAATACAGATGGAAAAAAAGTCAAGTAGCAGAAGTGCTCACTTAATTTGAGTAAAAAACTTTTATCAACCATAACTTTGGCCAGATAAACAAGCAGGGGCTTTCAGACACCTGAGATATAAGGCAAACTTTGCCAAATTTAATTAGGAAACCTTACTGGATCTCAGATTAACAGAAGGGTAAGGTCCTCAAATTCTTTGAAAAGAATTCTGAGGTGTTTGAACAAAATGATTATTGCCTCAGATGTGCTAGTTGTATAGTTCACAAAGTTAAAGTTGAGGATCTTATGCTGATTTAATAAGACTAGCTAGACTCTTGCAGGAAAGTGAGGCCAAAGTTGCTGACAAAGTTAGAAAACGATTCAAACATGGATATTGGTTTCATTTTTAGGTCCATGAAAATTCTAATTTTAATTTGTAAAAAAGGATCCAACTGAGTTGTTATAGATTACCATCAGCAAACATAATAAGAAAATAAGTAACACACCTTTTACTATGAATAAAGTTGCCTAGATCGTTTAGGATGGCAAAGTTCTTATCATCAGTGAATCTTATTTCCAGATACTGACAAATTTATCTACCTAAGAAGAATCAAGCAATGTAGAAAAATGCCTAAGGACTAGATCAACTGACATAAAAGACTTAAGGTCTTTGTAATGCGCCATCTACAATTCACTGGCAATGAATGCCAGGTTAGATGATCTGAAATTGTTGTGTATTCTCATTACCTAGACAAAATCAATGTTTTTAGTAGCACAATTGCAGATTACCTTGTACACTTAAAAGAAGGTTTAGTAGATAACAATATCAAATCTTTTAAAACCTTTGGTAATGTCACTTTAATAAAAAAGAAGTTTGAACACTTAAATACTATTGTAAATGCCAATGGACTAGGTTTAAAATCTAAAGGTGAGGTGATTTGGGCCAAATCACAACCAAAAAAAGTTTGAGATGTGCAAGTTTTAAGAATGGTCTGCTACTAACCCCGTCCCATTAGAAACATTACTTCTATTGCCAAGCCACTTTATCATCTAATAGTGGCCCTGAGAAAGGCTTTAAATGTAATGAGGAAGCCCAGAACTCTTTAAATTCACATAGAATGTATATAATGGCATAACCAATCTTACAATATCTAAATCTTGATTAGTTGTTAATTTTACAAACAGATACATTCTTAGCTACAATCAGCGCTATATTAACTCAGGTAGATGACATTAACAATGAGCACTTGTAACATATGTGAGCCAAACTCTAAGAAAGAAGGAACGAAACTACACCGTTACAGAGTGTGAATGCCTTGTGGTAATAAACGCCTGTAAGCAGTTCAGAGTATGAATTCATGGCATACATTTCAAGGTGGTGATGGACCATTCTTATCTTCATTGGTTGCATAATTTAAAAGAGCCTGAGACAATGATTAGCCCATTGGCTCTTAAAATTATGATTTTTAATTCTCAGCGTAATGGATCAATTCTGCCAGATTGGTTTACACAGGGTATTAGCCACTGAGCAACTGTATCAGATGATATGAAGATCACTGAATCTAATAAAAACAACAAATGATATATGGAGTGATTACCCCTAAAGACAATTTATAAAATATATAATAATCGCAAACTTATATACAAAATCTCTCCAAAGACCTCCCCCTCAATCTTTTGTTCATATCTTTAAATATTGCTCCCAAGCCAAATGCATCCTCTGCTTGGTAATCTCCTATTAGTTTCGCCTTTTCTAGGAGTTTTTGTCTATCTCAAAATCTCAGCGTAATTTCCTTTGATTTGCAGAATGTTCAACCTTTGAATGATTCACTTTTTAAACATATATCTTTTACATCAATCTTGAGACTTGTCTTGACTTCGATTTCTGATCCGCCAGAATGTATAGTGTATCATCCAGTCATATCAACTTCTTGACATTACCCTCCTTTGACTGGATGAAATTCTCATATTGCTTATATTCTTGAAGGAACTTCAGATGAACTTATTTGATAATCTGACCTCCTGCAGGTTCCTTAATGGTGTAGGCGTCCATTCCAGACTTCTCAATTATCTCAAATGGCCTAGCACAGATGTTAGAGAGCTTGTTTTTTCACCATAATCCATGTTTGTCATGGAATAAGACATGATCTCCTATGGTGAACGGCGGATAACTGCTCCATTTTTTCTAGTCAGCTGCCTGATCACAAATCATCTTGGCCAAACTGGTGGAATAGGCTTCCATTTGTAGCTTGATCAGCGTTTTCGTTAGTTTTATCAAATATTACTGGGATTCCACACTACTAGTGTCCTTAACACATTAGTAAAGCCAAGCAGGCAGAGCCAGATGTCAACCATACAGAAATTGAAAAGGGCTCTTGCCAGTGGACAAATAATAGCTGATATCATATGCAAACACAGCTGTAGGTAGGAGGTAATCCACTCCATGAAGAAATCCTTCACCAATTTATGGAGTATGTTCACTAAGGCTCCGTTGATCTGTTCCACCATTCCATTTAATTCTAGATGGTAGGGTGTGGTCAAATCTCCGCTGATCGCCATGAGCTTGTTCAACTTGGGCAAAATGTGCTAAGTGAAATTAGTTCTGTTGTCCGTTAAAATAAATTGTGGGCAGCCATATCACTGTATAATGCACTCCATAATAAACTTGGCTGTAGTGACCTCTCTAAGTCGTTAATTGCCCTAGCCTCCACCCATCTTGTCAAATGATAAATTTCTACAATTATATACTTAGAATGGTTGGCGACAGTTGGCAGAGGTCCCACTACATCAAGAGAAATGGTGTGCCACGCGAACTGGGGCTTAACCAGCTGGTATGTGATCTTCTTGTGGAATGGCATTTCCACTTGACACTGATGGCAATAACTTACCGTTTCCAGCACATCATAATGCATGATCTCCCAATAGTAGCATGGTCACAAAACTCCAACGTTTTCCACAATCCTCCATGTCCTACCACCCGATGGAAATCTATAATAAATTGCAGGTCAAGCAGAAGGTTTAGGGAAACTCTGAGTCAAGTCTCCAATCCACTTATATTGTTCCCCCTCAGGTAGGAAAGTATCCTGCCTAAGCCCCTCTAGTACCTTGATCACTTGTGGCAGCTCATCATGATATTTGTTCTCCACCATCTTCTCATACATAATGTCAGACAAATCCGCTGTAATGGTAATTGTTGGTAGTCAGGAAAGACAATCTGAATTTTGATGTTTTGCTCCCAGCTGGTGTACAATCTCAAAATTGTACGCCTGTATCTTCAGTGCCTAACGTGTGAGCCATTCTTCAGGTTTATGGAGGTTTTGCAGCCAGCGCAAGGAAGTGTGATCCATAACCACTTATAATTTTACCCCATCTAGATATACTCGAAATTTTTTGTACTTGTAAATCACCGCCAAGCACTCCTGCTCGGTCACTGTGTAGTTTTATTCATGACAGTTCAAGCTTTGACTGAAAAACGCGACAGGGTGCTTCATGCCATCATTTTCCTTCCGGAATAATACTGACCCTATAGTTAAGAGCAATGCATCCATTTGTACTATGAATTGTTTTTCGAAATTGGGATATTGCAAAATGGGCAAACTCATAGACATGGTTCATAACACATCAAAAGCGTTTTGGCATCATTCTGTCCAATTGAATGAAGCATGTTTCTTTAACAACTCAAAAAACGGTGCCCCAATACAACTAAAGTTAGGAATGAACCGTCAGTAATACCTGACCATCCCCAGAAACAATTGAATATCCTAGGTAATACATGGGCTGGTCATCTTGCTTATTGCTTCAACCTTTTCTAGCTGCAGTTTAAGCCCTTTTGAATCCACTACAAACCTAATGTATTCTAAATGTTCTTTAAAAGTGACACTTTCTAAGGCTTAATTTTGATATTAGCATTAGTGAGTTGGTGGAACACTTGTTCCAGATGGGCAAGATGCTCTGTAAACTTTTGCAGAAAACACATTGATATCGCCAAGGTAAACTAAGATGCAGGACAGCTTTGATTCACCTAAATTATATCCATAGCACGCTGGAACTTATCCAGGGCATTGCACAAACACTGTGGCATATGTGTCAAAAGGAATAGCCCCTTCAAAGTGATGATAGTGCATTTCTCCATTTCCACCAATGAGAATTTAATCTGCCAGTACCCCAAGATCAAATCCTTGGCGGATAAATAATTCGTCCCTCCCAATCAATCCAATGCATCATCAATCTGCAGAAGGGGGTAGGAATCCTTCTTCATTACGCTATTGAGCTTCCAATAGTCAATAACTACCCTATTTGTGCCATCTTTTTTATTTACAATGAGCACTGGTAATGCACACTAACTGTTTGACGTCTCTAGCATCCCTTATTTGATAAGTTTAACTACCTTGTCAGAAAAACCCCTTCCTCTGCCTTTAAATGTCTAATAGGCTGTGATCAAATGGGAGAGTGATCACCCATATCTATCTGATCTACCACCCCTTGAGAGCACCCCAAATCATGTTCATCATATGTGAAAATATTCTGGTAATTTCCAAATAAAGCTATCGCCTTATCTTGCTGTTCCATCAACATTCAATTAGTGCTTCCTGCAGAACCACTGTCATTATGACAAATGATGAATTTGTCATTAGTCAGAGATCCTCCCATGATCCAAACTTGTGAATACGTTGAACTTCCTCTATAGGAGCTATTTGTAGATAAGCCACCACTTGGTGTACTGGATCATTTATTGTCTACTTCTGTAAATTTGCTAGCAGTACTTTCAACTCCCCATTCACAGGGAGCAGTAGCCCTGGAGCCACATGTGGTTCAAGCTGTGAGTGCTGGTGAGGCCCCATAATTCCCCATATAGCCCTTTAGGAACATCAATGTTGAGTTCAGTTCCTACTATGTACTGGCGTCCAGACAGTAGACTCAAAGCGCTCTCTGCTTGGAGCGGAATCTCTTTATACTCATAGATATGGTTGGGAAGGACTCTGGTTCTCCGCTTCATTTGTAAAGATTGGACAGGAATCACCCCATCACAGTATGCCAGATTGATTTGACTGGAGCGGAACAGATCTTTCAGGATTCCGCTAGAGGTAAAGTAAATGGGAATCTGTTGTCCCAAAATATTAAGGGTTTTCTCCATCATATCTATCACACCTCCTAATTTCCTCATAAATGCCGCACCAATTAACATATCATAGTTATTGTTTGGTAGAACCACCGCTGGAGCAGAAGCCCTGACTGACCTAATTTGCAAAGGCAATGCACTATATGCTCCTTCAGACACAATACTCTGTGTCCCCACAGTCCCATATATAACTCTATGGTCCACATCCAGCTTCAAAGGAAGCTTAGCCACCAACCTGGTAGAGATTATTTTCACAGGGGCCCCAGTGTCTATGATAGTGCGGATTTTTGTGTTTTGAACAAAAATGTCACAGTAAGTGCATTCTGAGTAAGAAAATTCATCCGTGTTTATTACATGTATGTCCAAGGGCTTTGTGTTACTCAGAAAGGAGTATATGCCCATACTTACATGAGGATACTCCATAGCTATTTTTTCAACTGGAATTGGTATGTTAACCCCTACTAGAGAGGCAACGTCCATGGAGGGATCCGCATTGCTTATGCCAGTCTTTCCAGGATCTGCCATGCAAATGGCTTCTGCACATCCTGGCAGAACTCAGAGCTTGGGGGTGAATAATTACTCTCTGGAACGGAAGCTGGGGCATCTGATGGAAGCTGTTGGTATAACAAGACGTCCAGCTAAGTTCTGAGTCCTACAAAAAGAGATTTTTGAGAATTGTTAGGCCATCTTGGCTGCGCCCCAAACAGCCATAAAACAGTCACTTTCACTTCTTTGTAAGATACTAAACTGTTCAGAAGGTAGCAAGTGACTTGATCAGCGCTCTCAAGTCCTAAGAAGACAGCAACCGTTTTTCTTTCCGCCAATCAGAAACCCCTTCCATGGCGAATTCGAATTTCTTAAAGTAGCCATGCATATTCCTATCATGACTAAAGGGCGGTAATTTATCGATTTAAATAGCTTTGCCTTGCTCAAAGCTCCAGCCACGAGGAGAAGCCAGATTGGGTTCTGAATGACTAGGGGAAAGATCCCCTTGTGAGCTATCATAGGGACGGGCGGACAGAATTGAAGCTGCCAAAATGGACTTGTAAGAAGAAGTGTTGTGCGGAGGGTCTGCCATGACCCCTGAGGGATACTTGTTGGCCGATCCATAGCATTCCAACCTGAATCACCACTAATTGCACCACTTCCCTAGCACCGGCGTGTTCATAAAAGTGTATATTAATTATTTGTTCTGTTTTAACTGAATAGCGCCTACTTCATCCATCCTGAAATTCCTGTTGTAGAGTCTCATATTTGATTTGGAACTCACAATGGAATTCCATCTTAGAGTACAGTTTCCTCTCTACTGCCTTTAGTCAGAGGACGTCATCCACTGTGTTCTGCATTCTTTCATGCTGCCTGCTAGCAGCACGTGCTTGTCAATAGGCATCATCTACTTGGTTAATGAAGGAGGCTCATTCTCGCACCAATTCCTCACTGGCCCTTTGAAGGGTATCCAGCTGTACTTGCATATCCTCGTACTATCCCATCTCAATGAATGGAAGAGGAATGGCTCGACTGAACTCAGCCTGGATAATAATTTCCAATTGTGTAGCTTGGCAAATTAACTGAAGATATTTGGGGGATGTCAACAAGGGGATGAGCGCGTTATCAACCATCTGTTGATTACTCTACTTGATGAAAAGTTGGCTGATTTCAACTACTATAGAACCAACATAATCCGTTACTCACTGTTATGTCAGATCTGCCATTTCCCTGATATGAGCTATCACAGCTTCAAGTGCCTCTGCCCATTCTTCCAGTTCCATCATAAAGCGCTCAGTATTGCTTCCCAATGTGGTTACATCCCAAATCCATTATACCAATAGACCATGCTGATCCAACAATTATCCTATCACTCAAGGTAACTCTAGATTCAACTGGGGCACCAAAACGTCCAACTGATGGCATACATCCCCAACACGGTGGTCCACCTGTACCAGCGCCCCCTGCACCTCTGAAAAAGAGTGATCAATGTGGTCAATCAGGAGGCAAGTATAATTCCGCTGGGCTTGAATGAACCGCATTATATCATCAATTTAAATATTGTGCTGATCCAGCACATGCAGTAGCTAGCAGATAGATCCTGCACATAAGCAACTAAATTTTCTTTAATTCCATGGGTACTAAGCTTTTGAGACAACCCCATGGTAGTTGCGTTCAGATAGGACATATAAATTTTATAGCAGGTTTCTTGGCCCCGTTGATTGTAGAACAAACTCAAACATGCTCCTCCACCTTGTCTTCATAGAGTTGATACCCCCACAGAAGCCATTCCATAACGCTATGCGGCTGCTGAGGGGTCACATTCATAGAACGACCTTATTGATCTGCCATCAATTCAGGACAAGTTTCTAGTTGCAATGTGACCATAGCATCTTAATCCCCTGGATCTGTTACTGTAAATAGTACTGGTTTATCATTAGATGCTTCCCGTGCTTCCTCAGTGTATTGCTGTGTAATCTGATCAAGTTTTGTCATAGTGAGTGAGGGCTCACCATTTTGCCCTAGCGCCAATAAACTACATCTGACCAGTGGCCCCTGTAGTGAGCACCAATGTTGATTCTCAGCATATTGTCTTAATTCTGCCGAGTTGGTTTACACAGGGTATTAGCCACTAAGCAACTGTATCAGATGATATGAAGATCACCGAATCTAATAAAAACAATAAATGATATATGGAGTGATTACCCCTAAAGACAATTTATTAAATATTCTAATAAATCGCAAACTTATATATAAAATCTCTCCAAAGACCTCCCCTCAATCTTTTGTTCATATCTTTAAATATTGCTCCCAAGCCAAATGCATCCTCTGCTTGGTAATCTCCTATTCGTTTCACCTTTTCTAGGAGTTTTTGTCTACCTCAAAATCTCAGTGTAATTTCATTCTATTCGCCAAACAATCAATACTTTGATCAATTCACTTTTCATATATATATCTTTTCTATCAACCTTGAGACTCAAATTGACTCTAATTCCTGATCCACCAGAATGTATAGCATATCATCCAGTCATATTAACTTCTTGACAATAAGCGTACAATTTTTGAGGTTATACGCCAAGTTGGAATGTACATCAATCTTAAGATGGACTATTACAGTAGCCAACAGTTCTGGTTATCCAAAGTGAAGCCAATGATCTAGATTAATGAACGATTACATTATATATTCTGTACCAAACACAAGAAGTTCAGAAAGCTTTGTACAAGGATATGGAGACTTAAAGTTGTCAAAGGTCAACTGTTCAAGATTTTTGTGGAAAAATCTTAATTTTTCCAAAGCTTATATAAAAACTGCAATCATCAGTTCAGCTCATAGATCAACAGAACATGGAGGGCTGTAGAAGGAATTTATTTAGTTTAAGATATTATCAGGAAAGGGTAATTAGCCTGCCAGGTAAAACTGCTTCCACCCTAGTGCAGGTTTCAAGTTGAAAACCTGTACTGGCTAGAAATATTCTTGGTGTGGTATATTTGTCCCAAGGTTGAACCACCTCGAATATTTAAAATATTATCAGAAATCCAATAATATTAATTTTGTGAAAGCAATATACTAATGTGCAATGTTCATTGCACAAAACCCTAAACCAAAAAAAACGCTTTCTAACTAGTAAAGCCTGAATTTGATTGGCACACTATCTTCATTAACATAATAGGACCACTGACTATGAGTATGAAAAAAGCAAATGACTTATTGTGGCCTTCAATTAGTTGACTCTATGGGTAAAAATACATGCTTTAACCAGAGTATATGCTTGAAGTACTGCCAAGTTTATAGTAGAGAAGTTTTTGTTGACATAGTTGACCTCAAATTATTTTAACAGATAATGTAAAAATTCACTATGCACATCATATCAAGATTTGTATTATTTTTTAAATTTATTGCGAGGAAGGCCGACCATGGGATGGACACTTCCAAATATGACTATGGATAGATAAACTTAGTACCAGGGGAGGCACCCCAGAGAAGCGATGCTATCTCTTGTTGCCTGCGGGAACGCCACTTATGGGGAGGGGGAGGGAACATGTGAAGGGGCCGTAGCCACTATTGCGCACGTGTGGAGGAAGAAGTCTGATTTGATGAACAAGACTGGGAACCAGGAGGAGACCAGCTGTCAGAGATGCGGTGGGAGGTATCCAAACATCCACGCTTGAAAGTGGTCTACCAAATGAGATCAGAATCTGTGGACAGTTTCTGGTAGGGTGGGGGTGGAGCCTGCGATGGCATCTAAGACAATCGTGTGGATGGTCCACATGGTGATTGCAACTACCAGAGCATGGAGGGAGGGTGGAAGAGAGGAGGCCATTGATAGAGCAAACATATCTCTTGACAGACTGAAGGGATGCGTTTGATCCTGGCCCAGCAGACGTTGAACTTCGTGCCATATCACTTTAGAGGTGGGGCACTTCTCCAGGCGGTGGAACAGCGTTCCATACTGGCCACACACGACACAGTATGAGTGTAAAGCGTTAGAGCGCTCAGCTGTACGATACACCCTCCTCAGGCAGTGCCACACATGGGAGTGGACTTGAGGCTGCAACAGAGGGTGATGTACATATTTCCAGATAGTTTTTTGGGTCTCAATGGAATAAGGGATGTCCATCATGTCCAGGTAGTCCACCCTGGATAGGACATGGGGCTGAATGGGGATCACGCCCTCATGGATGGGTAGCCCCTGTACCTCTTGTGTGAACTGAGGAGAGGGGCAGCCTCTTTGGGTTGTATGTCCACTAATACGAATTATCCACTCTGCGCTCCACATGGAGAGTAGGATTTGTTTGTAGTGGGTTTTTGTCCCGTGAGGACCTGTGGCCGATGTGTGTGATGCGAGGTATTTCATCAGGGAGTGGTGGTTCGATGGATTGTTGAGGCCCAAGGCTCAGGAGAAGTTAGAGCGGGCTGCGCGGGACCAGTGTTGGGATGGGAGTGTAGGAGCGGTGACGGCCGCGATCCAGGTGCCCAGGATCTTGGCAGCATGGGCTTTGAAGTCAAGCAGGTCCATGCCACCATGATGATGAGGGCCAAACATGACCTCTAGCTGCACTGGTGGAGGGCAGCCTGACCAAAGCCATCCTTGCAGCAAGGCATACAAGGATATGAAGAAGCTTGGGGAGAAGGGGATGGCATGGGCTATGAACCAGACTTTGGATAGGAGCATAGAGTTGGCTAAAACAACCCTGCCAGTAAGGGAAGTAGGGTGGGCTCTGAGAGAGGCGATTCGCTTCGTCACGTTGTCCAGAATATGGCACTCCATTACTGCTGACGCGTATCCGCCTGCCTCCATCCACACGCCAAGATGGCGCACCAGTCCTATGGTAGGACTTGGCACGAAGGGGAGCACCAGTGGAGCAGTGTGTGTTGAGTTAGTAAGGCGTGGACGCGGGCGAGCAGATGGGCCAGGTTGGGAACTCATTTCTGGGGCCCAGCAGTTCTGAAACTAACCAAGGAGGATGATTTCAGTTTTGGAGGCGTTCAGTGCCGCGTTGCTTACCCGGGAATATTCCTGGATGAGAGCTTCAAGCGCGCATGCATCTTGATTATTAGACACCCCAACCACACAATCATCTGCGAACGCCAATATCTTGACTGGGGCTTGGCCTGGAACATGGACCCCAGTGAGTTGGGCATTCACATTTCGCAGTAGTGGGTCAAGGCTGAAGCTGTATAAGAGGGCTGAGGGGGTCCCCTTGTCGCAAGCCCCTTTGAGGGCGGACTACTTCTGTTAGGAAACCAGGGCCACATACTGCCATTGTTGCAGATTCCGTGAGCAGCATCACCCAGTTGATGAAGCAAGGGGTAGGCAGAATTGATGGAGGCAGGCCCTTAGGTATTCCCAGTTTACTCTATCATAGGCCTTTTGTTGGTCCAAGAATACCAGTGCCCCAGAGGCTGTGGACTGACATACGTTAGCCACAGAGTGCACGTTATCCCAAATCAACCTTCTGTGGATGAAACCGAATTGTTCTGGGGAGATGGTGGCAGATGCTACAGTCCCTAATTGGTTAGCCATAATTTTTGTTAAAGTTTTGGTGTCTGTGTTTGTTAGAGAAATGGGGCGCCAGTTGGCTAAGTCAAGCTTATCCCCTTTCTTGAAGAGTGTAACAGTAAAGTCCTCATGTCCTCCTGGTAGGAGGCGCGTTTCCAACAGGCTTTGGTTAAGTGAGGCAAGCAGAAGTGGGGATATATATTTGAAATATTTTTGTAGAACTCATATGAAATGCCATCTGGGCCTGGGCATTTTCAGTTTGGTGCACCGCAAATGGCTGTCCATGATTCGTTTGGAGTAATTAAATTCATTATTTCTGGGTATTGAGAAATGGTGCAGATATGAGCTCAGTCGAGAAATTCTGCCACTTTGGCCAGCTGAATTGGTTTGGCTCAGTACAACTCAGAGTAATATTTTTGCATTTCGATTGCCACTTCAGCTGGTGTATCCACAATAGAATTATCCGAACTTTGCACCTGTGTTCAGTCCACGCTTTGGCATGGTGCAAAATTTTTTTAAAGAAATATGCGGTGCACTTGTCACCTTTTGTGATGCGTGTAGCCCTGTACTGAACACAAACCTGATGTTTGTGTTGCCTTTTGAATGCGTTGAGGTGGGCAGCTGCCTCTGCCCACTTTTGGCCCCATTCAGGGCTGTATCCTGTAGCTGGAATGTTGGACTCCAAGTGTGCCAATTCTGCCAGAGTGCACGAGATAACCGCCGATGTGGCTCATGAGCATCTAGAGGAGAGATGGCGAGAGTGGCAGATGGTGTCCTCTTTGAAAGTTGCCCATGTGGAAATGGGGTCCGCACAAAATGGTGCAACAAACTTTTTGCCAGAGTTGCCTCTTCCACCCACAATTAAAATCCTGGCGACGTGAGCTTGGGGGGGCAGATTTTGCACCAATGTGGGGCTTTAGCAGCTATGAAGGTAGGTGGTAGGTTAGTGAGACCATCTGATGGTCGGAGAATTCCATTTTTGTTGTTTTTAAGTGGGAGATGTGGGGTTAGAATTTTGCCGGCGTTAGAATAAGGTCAATGTGGGCCATGGACCTTAATTGGCCGTTGTGGACGTGGGGACACATCATGTTTTTAATAAGCGGGGCATGTTGCGGCAGCGCTTCCATTGACCCAAGGGTGGCCTTTAGAACGCGTAGTTCTACATGACCCTGTGGGGCGTGGGGTGAGGGAGGCCACCGGTCCATTGGTGAGGTTAGCCAACAGTTCATGTTGCCGACTAGGAAAGAATCAGGGGGTAGCAGGAGGGATTTGACTGATGAGTTTAATTCCTGACGCTTGTGTGCACCATTTGGGGCATATATATTGACAATTGCGTGCGCTACATCAGCCCACAAGAAGGTGATGATGAGCACTAAGCCATTTAGGAATGTTTCTGAGGATACGAATTTGAAAAAATTATTTTTCTAAATTAGCACCCCACAGTGCTTCGACCAAAAGGAGAGGGATGGGAGGAGCATTGTTTTCCAAGTTTCCTCAGAACCTCGTGGACAGTGGGACTCCTGGATGGCCAGAATATCCATGGGTAAATTGTGTCATAAAAAACTCAGTTTACTAGCCTGGGATGGGGAGGCCTTGAGTCCGGCAATATTCAACATCCCTAAAGTGAAGGTTTCCCCCACGCACCTTAGGTGCGAGGGGGTGGGCCCCTGGGCCCACCAGCCTCTTCAAGGTCCCCACAGGCTTCACAGCAGCGCGGGTGTTAGCAGCAACGCTATCAGAGTTTTTGTTGATTTTTGCGGAAAGAGTCACATTGGCTTTGGCCATTGCTTTTTGTTTTCCCGACGTCGGACAAATTTTTTGCGGTGCAAATGAGTTTGGTGCACCATTGAGCGGGTCAAAAAAAATTTTCAGATGGGATAGGTCCCAAGTCAGTTTTGACTGGGGCTTGGGTGCAACGATTGGGTGAGATTGAGTCTCCTATCAGATCCTTGGATTGAGTGGCCCACTTGGCATGGGCTTCCCAATCTGATTGGTTGATGGATTCCTGAGTTGCTTCTGCCGCGAAGGTTTCCATGTCCTCCTGGCGTTATGAGTGTGGGATAGCAATGGTGGCCTTGGCCGTTTCCTTGGCCGCAGCCCTATGGGCCTGCTTGGCCTTCTTTCATTCTTGCAGGGAGATAGGCTTTACCAATAGGTAGCAGCCTTGTGCTCCCCATGGGAAAGCCTCCTTGGTGCTTGTGGTTAGTTCATAGTGCGCCTCTCCGTTGGCCATGGCCACCGAGGGGTGCTCTTGGAATGTGACGCCCTCCTTGATGGGGCATGTGTGCGCCTTATGGCTGAACGCATCACAGTGGGTGCAAATGGGGGGCGCGCTGTCCACAATTACCTGGAATGGGTGGGTGGTATGCCCTGCGATATCAATAAAAGTGGAGTGTGGGATCTGGGTTAGGTCCTTTGCAATCTCCTCAGTTGGGGTCAGAACTGCAATGACTTTGCCAGTGCACAGGTGTGGCATCAGCGTGAAGTGTTGCATTTCAAAAGATTGTATTTCGCCATATACAGCGAGACCATCTTTCAGGTGTTGTTCCAAAATGTCACGTTTTACTGTAGTAGGCAAAAAGTCAAACGTGAGGAAAATTTGGTTTGATTTTCTCCATCTGGTGCATTTGGTTTTGATGACCCATTGCCCTTTGTGGAGGTTGACCATTATGCACACCGCTGCAGCATTGTCTGCTGCTTTTTTGCTTTTGAAACCTAGGTCCAGCCAACCGCGTGACATGGAGTGAGGTGCAACATACACCGCGGTCCAGAAAATTTTGTGTACATCTTCACAAAATTTTTCCCATAAGGCCGTTTTTTGGATGTCCAGAAACACGTGGACTCTGAATTCCACCAACGAAAGTGGTTGGGAGTGTGGCGTGTTGATGTACTGGTTGCATCATGCTTGCCATGCAAGTATCTCCAGGGAAATCATGACCGCCAGTTTTTTAAGATTTTTGTCTATTCTGCCAGAATCTCTGGGGCGTTTTCAAACGTTGGAGGCCGTGGGCCTTCCACCTGCTCCTCTTACCTTGCTTGCCCAACTGCTCCCTGACATGGGCGCAGACTAATCTCCTCTGTGAGATTATCAAACTAGATTCAGTATTGAATTGGTAGGTTGCAAAAGTGATTGCAACGAGAAATAAAAGTTCCATCATACAAAATTATACATAATGATTAAGACACAAGGAGAACTTACAACGCCTTATCATCAAGAAACTTATTAGTGGTCAAAAGGGTAAATGGTACTATAGAACTACCTTAAAAAAGCTGGTAGCTGGCAAACCTTAAGATGGGTAGATATACTAAAGTTGGCATCATTTGTCTATATTTTTGTTATCATTTGCCCAAGGAAAATCTCCTTTTGACCTAATTTATGGATGGTGGACTTGTCTACTAACAATATTTCCACTCTCAAACAAAGTTTAGAGATGGCATCCATGAATATATATAGAAAGCCTGTCAAAGATAACTATAGGGTTACAATCTTAGCATATATCAATATCATAAAGCAGATATAAGGCCAAAGTGTATAAGATTTTATAAAACTCCCAGATCTTTAAACCTTTGAAATTAGCAAAAAGGTTAACTATTGTGACACTTATGGCTTTTAACGAAAATTAATCTAGACAAGATTTGGGAGGACCTTTTGAGATCATATTAATTTGGCATTAGATACCTATACCATCAAGGAACTCTCTGATGAAAGAATAGTAAGTTAGATTGCATGCTAAGTTTATAAGAGCATGTAGATAATTATAAAAATGGGAAAAACAACTATACAAACATTAAACTTAATTAACCTTATCAGAAATTTATTTATTTTTAATGCTATTATCCCAAGGTCAATAATTTCTAAGGTGTTTTAATGCATTTTTTCTCTGGTAATGGAAGTCCTTTTTTTGTTAGTGCTTTGCCATTGAATTATAGCAAAATTGCCGTCTAATCCTTTTTGACAAGTTTTTTAAAAAGTTGGTTGTACTTTGATCTCTCTGCCATATTTGTAATGTTGTAGTGGACTGAAAAGGGATGCTGAAATCCTGGCTCATTGCCTGCATAGCAACTTGTATGAGCAGACATGTTAGAAGAAGAAGTTCTGTTAAGCTTAGGATGTGTTAGAATTTTACCCTGATTCTGTTTCTTCTATTATGTTGCAAAAAATATTCTAATTAATTACGCATGAATGCCTTTTTGTTTAGATATTTTTCAATGACTTTAGGCTTCCAAGTGGGAAGCCAATTTGGTCTTGAAGTCATATGACTAATGGATTGAAATAGCTATTTTGATGAACAGACTTTTCTAAATTTTCAGGCTAGTTGCAAATTTTTAGTTTACCAAAACTTGTAATCACAATTGCTGCAACATTTTAGATGTGTTGATGTAGTTAAAACCAATAAAGTCAAATGTTGGAACTTGTTAAATAAAGCAATGTTATACTCTGGCAACAGATGGTGATGTTTACTAAGAGTGGGCATTAAATTGCCACTATTTACCTATATATGCAAATAAGTTCCAATGAAACTCTTTTAATTGTTAAAATAAATTTTTCTAGTAATAATTTTATTCTTTTAGTTTTATGAACCATTTCAATTAGATCATGCTTTCAGTCCTCAAATAGGAAGCAAATATATCCATAAAAAACTTGCAAAACTGTGTATCTGAAAAGTTTCAATATACAACACAAAGGCTTTTTCCATACCATTGTCTGTAGTCAATGTCACATAATAAATAATAGGTTCCTTTGTAGGGTACCAAGGTCAATTTTGTCATTTTTATACTTAAAGTATTCAATACTAGGTTAGTCAAGAGTGATGGTGCAGCAGCAACATTTACTATTTGAGTTATGGTGTTACTAGCATTTAAACTGGTACTACGGCCTGATATAAATCCTTATAAGGCTCATAGGCATGGTGGAAAGCTATCTGAGAATCACAATAACTCAAATTTTGGCTATATATAACGCCTGAGCCTCTTAGTAAAAGATATTGTTGATGTTATAACATCTTCTCATATTAACAAATATAGAGAGAAAAACAGTTTTTATCCAATCATCAGACTACCCACTAAACTCATTGACAACAAAGTCTTTAACATAAGCCTAAGCATGACAGTTTCAAAAATCTTTGGCTTACTAATTCTTGACTAATGTTGTCCAACAGATCAGTAAAGTGGCCAGTTTACCCTAGTCATCCACATCGCAAAGATTTATTTAAAAATGCATGATGGTGTTATTGTATCACTTTTTATACATTTTTGGCAAGAGACAGTGTTCCAATGATGATAATTATTAAGCGCTTAAGCCTGGTTAGGGGGAAATGAACGCGCCGAAAATTCATTTTGCCAGGATGAGTGCTGGAATTAGCATGAGCAAAGGCCGTCAGAGTAGCACATTTAGGAGTATCAGGAGCAACTCTAGAAATGGCTTCTGTGTTAGTTTGAGCTGGGATTCTGGCATATTGCTTTATCAGGGAATAATAGAAGTGGGTGGTAAGGTAAAAAATTAGGTAATATGGCACAAACTCCGCTTTATTTCCTAGCATTCAGTTTTAGTAAATCAATATCTTAGGCAGGCAACACATGTACAGGGGATAATCCCGGCTATGCACTTATCTACATGTATCAGGATTTATTCCTAAATTCCTTTCAAAATTGATATAACAAGCTAGTAGTTGCAGCACTCCGCCTAAGACTATTGTTAAGCTTTTTTGAGTTTCTGTGTAGAATCAAAAAGTTGCAAGTTCATATAATTAATTTTAGGTAAGCTGGGAATGGGCGAACATTATCATATGCACAAAGAGAGAAAATAAATTATAAAATCCTCACTAACAAACAGAAACTCCTAAATTGCTTGAATCAGAACCAAAAAGGAACAAAAAACACAAATAGGTGGGAAAGCAGCCAATGGCTTATCTACCATGGCTAATGGAAAGAAAATTGGAGGCGTTTTGTACCTAAGCATATGCTGTTCCTGATTCTTATTAAGGCATAAAGAAAAAAAGGCTTAGGTCATCCTTGGTGTGAGGTGAAAAACGTGTAAAAGTAGGGCTGAATGATTCAATTTTGAGCCTTACAGTGGGCCTATAAAATTTGGTGAGATAATGTTCAGCATTAATATAGTTATTAGGCAATGGGAGAATGATAAGGACTTTTTAGGGGCATACTTTGTTTTGAATTGTAATCTAGTGTAAAAATGTAACACAACATTTTGTGCAGATTTTTTCAACATTGTGATCTTGGATTCTGAGGCTTAGGGAAATTTAGGGGGAAATTCGGCATTGGGCAAACCAGATGCCAGAATGGCGACTGATCTCAATGCTGCATCGCATAATATTTTATCAAGTGAGGAAGCTGAAGCTATGGCGAGTTGATGGTCACAAATATAATTTTGAGTTTAGTTTTTAGAATGCTACCTAGTTTGATTTTGAGCATCAAAATTAGAATCTAAAAAGTCATTAAAAAGATTTCTTTTTAGGATGGAATGATTTCACTTAACCCATTTTTCTTATTTGATCTATCCATGGAGACTGGTTAAAGTTAACAGATATCAGTGGGAAGTTGGGTTTGGGGAGCATATGGTGAATGATTTTTTAGGAATGGTAGTCTAAGCCTGATCCAATTGGCTTCATTCAAAGCAATCTGGTGAGTATGGTGGGAGGTAAATCATCATGCCTGCCCATTTGGGTAAGCTGCCAAAGCAGGTGGTGGCAGAAAAAAATCATTCAAAAATTGCCAGCACACCTCCAGAGGTGGAGGGGTTTCTGGTGTTAGCAGTATAATGGTATGATTTTATGTTATGATCAAAAAAACTGATGATACAAATTTGTTGACCATTGACAACCCTTACCCCTAAAGCAATGATCCGGTGCCACAGCAAGGTGAGCATGCAGTGGATCTGCTGGGCAATATGGTGGTGATGTGGGATAAGGGCTTAAGTGGCGCTTGGGCAGCAAGGCGCTGTGCACCATATAGAATGAAGAATTAGACAATAGGGTTTGTGTTATAGGCTAAAAGCCCCAACATCAACTCTTCATATAAAATCTGTGGTGGGAGATGCAAAGGTAGGTCACAAATCATACTACCAGGGCGTTATTGGTAGGGAGGCGAGTACAAGTGGTGGGTACAGGGGTGTTTTTATAAGGTATCAAGTCACTGCTGTTGCAGCCAGATCTTATTTGGAGAATGCCCAATATTAACATAGCCCTTATACAGGTGTAAGTCTATAAATACTACTGGTGCATAGGCGGCAGTTGCAAGCTCAATAACAGCTTTGTTGGCATATGGGAATGAGCGCCCATAGTTAAATCAGAGGCATTATCAAATCATTCATCAGGTAAGAGCATTAGGTGTGTATGAGCTGGGTAAACACGCGCAGTGTATAATGTAATATCCTTAGGAGGTATAAAATGACCTGATAGATTAGGAAAACCAGAAGAACTGGTTTAAACGCGTTTTCTGACAGGGCAACAAATGTTAAGAAGAGTTTTGACACATCTCCATACTAAAGCAGTAGGAGGTAGAGCCAAGGACATTAGTGGTAAACTCTTTTGGCAATTCAAGGGGGTAGGTTTACTTTTAGAAAAAAGTTTCCCAAGAGTGGTGTCAAGCAGAAAGAAAGTAAAGGTTTAAACTCGAGTTTTTATTTTCTACTCATAATATTGGACTAAAAAATGAAGGTGTCAATCTCCCAGTAAATATATTCGATGGAGGATACTGGTCCCTTTAGTGCAGGATCTACACCTTCAAAATGGCATCAATTCTCCTCTGTAATATAAGATAATATGGATTTGTTCACTTCAGCATATAAGTTATTAAAATTTATAGTTAAACATTAGGTGTGAAGGGCATCAAAAAACTACCCTTGTAGTAAACACAAAGTTTTGCAATTAGAACTTCAGTGATGATTGAAAATAGCACCAGTAGATTTCACTTAACTAACATGTATTCTGTATGATGATAGACCATGAGAAAAGCTGAAGATATCCTAAGATTATTGGTAATTTTTTTATTTAACTGCAAAAATTCACACCATGGTATCTTATACTGACTATAGTGGAAGGGATTGTGGGTGCTTTTTCTTAGTTGTGCTGGCTTCTTCAAAAGCTAAAATAGGATCCAAAAAACCATTTTTCAATTATACTTTGTTTTTATGAACCTATTAAATTCCAATTTTGATATTAGCAACAGATACTTGGAGACTAATCTGCTCTTAAGAATAATGGGCCCTCACATAATTCTTCTAAAAAGAAAGAAAAACGAGGGAACTTCTTTTTCTCATAAACAATCACTTTAGTTACTATGATTTGATCCAAACAGCAAATTTGGATAATCACACACAGGAAAGATGGGCGACCTTATCACTAAAAAATAATACAACATGGGTGAGCGTCATAGCGAGCGGTGTGCTTAACAGTACAAAAAAAGGGCAAGAAACGCCCTGGAGGGGGACCGGGAACCTAATCTACAAAGAAATCGCAAACTCAGACACCTTCTGGGTTTATGGTATTCACTGTAAAGCATGCGCAATATATGTACATTCAGTTCAACCACCCCTTATCAAAGATGGAACATGGGATCAGACTCTTCCTTGGGGATGAGTCACCGACCCTGTGGGAGAAAACATGTGAGGCACAGCCCTCACTTTTCCCCTCATGCGGTGTATGTAGCCACCAACAACATGGCCTGCAGCTGGATCAATATTGGTTTCAAAATAGCTGATTAAGCTGATGCCGCAGCAAAAGTCTGTGTGGAAATTGTGAACCCAAGGGCAAAAAAATTGTGTGCACCATGCGCACCAGATGGAACAAAGCGAAAACTTTGTTCATCTCTTTTGACTCACTCCCCACCAACCTTCCTCTTAAGGTAATTGAGGAGGAGCTCCGCAAAGGTCTCATGGCCTACAGAGAAATTCAGCAACTCAAATTACAGCGATTTCGCCTGATGCCCAACCTTTGCATGGGTAAAGCTATCACCATAATCAATCCCTTCCCAGAAGTGGAAGAGGCTTATCCAGAATTCCCTGCACAGCAGAATTTCACTTTGAAGATGGGGTCCAGTCAGCTGCATTCTGAGTTACACCGGAACGCGCACCACCCATTTGCAACCACTGTGGCTCACTGGGCCACAAGGAACAAGCATGCCCTGTTAAAGAGGGCTTGATGGAAAAAGATTATTGTGAGGAAGCAATGGATGAAGATAAAGAAAACTTCGCCAAAATGACTGACAGTCACCACCCATTCCGCTGGGGTGAAGATGGACTATACTCCATCATGGACCCAGTTACAAGCAAACAACGTAAAGCAGCACAAAAAGCCCGCAAGAGAGCAGCGGCCAAAGCGGCAGCACATGCAGAGTCCGCCATTAACCCCAGACAAATTTGGGAGGGTATTTTGGATATTCACTGAACCAACCAGTCAGAACAATATGCTCAGGTCGAAAATTTTCACAGTAACCTGACTGAGTCACAAAGCGACATCAGTAATGCACATATTGAGGAACAATGCAACTGCAATCTGGGCGAAAATGCGGTGCACAATTCACCAAAGTTGAACCTTAAAAATATAAAATCCAATCAATAATATTCATCAAAGCAATATGAGACCTGTGCAGGAAAAGTTGACGCAAAAGCAAAAGACTGCAATTCCATTGAATCATTGGGTCAGATCAAGGGAACCAACAATGGCAGTGAAAGAGTTGGAGTATAGAAGTGGAGCATGGCCAAAATGAGCCGCGGTGGGATAGGGCCAGAGAGCCCTCCCAACTGCTCCTGAGGCGCCGCGGCCACCTCAGTGTCAATAGGGACACTATATATCTCGGGAGCCAGGGCTCATATGTCCCAAGCCAAAAAGCTGAAATTCCTGCAAAAACCTCTTGTAGACATCTTGGCCATCCAAGAAATCCACTGTCTACAAGGGGAAGAAGGATCCTGGTCAACCAGGGTTGCACCATCACAATCAGTATGGATGTCTCACTGTGGGGTGATCATCTGAAACCACAAAAAATTTAAAATTACAAATTCGTCATCACACTTGCACAGTCAAGTCCTGGTAGCAACAATCACATGCCAAGAGGAAATAATTTTGATAGCATGTATCTATGCACCATGCACTGCAACCAAGAGAAAACAACTTTTTGAAAATATTTCTACTCTCACCCTCCCACCAGAAACCATTATGTTAGGCGATTTCAACTGCTGGGATAACCCTGATATGGATCAATGGCCTAATCCCAGGGGATAACCACCTGAAAACATTCAATTCCGCATAATGAAGGCATCTCTTGGCTTACAGGATGCTCTTCCCCCCTGCTGGACATTCACATTATCAACTTAGGAGGAAGAATGTTGGAGGTACGAGTGCTCCAGAATCTTCTACCATGATTGGCCCAACTCCTGCACAATCTTCAAATAAATTTGTGGTTATCAACAATATGAGTACCAATGGCGAAATGACCTTTGCGGATTCTTGGTGGAATCCTAACTATCAGAAAAATATGGTTTACATCTAAAATTGGCTTAATAAGGTAATAACTATTAATAGGAATTCTCTGACTTCTCAGCCTAATTTGAGGTGTTCATTACCACATGAATCTGACCACCTCTGAGGTGAGAAGATTTTACTCAACAATGATAGGGTAACAATTAACAAATCATTACCACACGAGCCTGACCACTGCTGAGGTGAGAAGATTTTACTCACTGGTGATTGGGATACAATTCATCAAATCATTATTACATGGGTCAGTTTCGCCTCAAAAAATTTTATCTTTGATATGATAGGCCAAAAACCTATATTCCCTAATTTGGATGACTCAGATTTATATCCTTTAGCCTTAAAAACCCATGGTCTCAAAATTTAAACTGGTTTAAATAGGAAATACTAGTATCGAGGAAAGGACCTTTCTTTGGGTTTGCCCTGCTTAAACAATAAAAACTTAAAAAACTTTAACAAAGTGCTATTTATTACTTTTATTAAAAAAGTACATTTCTCACTTTAAACAAGATATTTGTGGCATCTGTCAGCGGATCCCACAAACTGGTGCTCACTACAAGGGGAATACCCTTAATACTTTGATAAATTATTAAAGCAATGGAGGCTGTAAACGTGAGCAGCTCTCCTGAATCACAATTAGTTGCTCTCAAGAAGCAACTAGCCAGCTCTTTCTCCCATCTCAAAAAGCTAGAGCAACGGCCATTTAAATTACCTATAAAGGACAGATACACCTTGGGTGAAGGGAGCATTGCCTCCTTTTTGTACCTTTATGAAGCTGTGATGGATGGCGCCACTGATAAACATAAAGTTCAGTACGTTCTTCCCTGTTTAAGCTGCAAAGCCCAAGAGTTGATCATTCCTAACCTGGATCCTCAGCACACTTGGCCAGATGTTAAGAAGGCCCTCTTGGCTGAATTCAGATCCAAGCAGAGCTTATACAGGGAAAAACAGGC
>JAKSZP010008488.1:0-52004 GCA_022478985.1 Massospora cicadina
TTACATCAATCCATCTTCAGCATCATTCACTCCTTTTTATATATATAAATTCCTACTATAAACATCATTTAATATCCCCTGTACTTTAGTCACTTTGTATAATAAGAGGTGATGGAATTTAGATCACTCGCTCTTTATCAGAACCCTCAGCACCAAAGCTGGCAATATGATTATCCTCAGGATAAGTTGCTGGAAAAGCCTAAATAAAAACAGAATTATTATTGTCCTTAAATTCAGTCGCCAGTATCTTGGACACTTTGACATCAAATTGCATTCTGCTGTAAATTTAAATTAACATAAATGTTTCAATATCCTCAGCTCTAGTTATTGGTATCAAATTACCAATAATTAGTTAATATATAATTGGTCAATCATCCTTGGCTCCAGTCACTGGTAATCTAAATAGACTAATTTGCTAACTTGGATCATCCCTGTTAATTTCCTTATCTGATGGATTATTTTTAAATCAGCTCAAACAGCCAAATAAGGTAATAAATAATCACATATTAGTAATTATGTCAAAAAAAACAAGGTGATCTATCAGTACGCTGGCCCCAACCAATTATGACCCTACTTTCAGAAAATATGTAAGGAATTAATCTGGTAATTATCTGATTTTCTCCCTCAACTAGATAATATTCCTCCAGCGTGGCTCTTGACCCTTGATGGGCTAGAACTCATTGATGCAATAGAAGGGATGTTCTTGGCACTTCCCCCACCTCCAAGATGCATTAAAATCTATTAGTCAGGACAAGGTTCTGCTGAGAAGTATACTCCCCCAAAAATGAATTAGTGTCTTTCTCCACCTCCTAACTGTATCTCCAACTACTTGAGCAGCTTAAAAGTGAAGTCCCCAGTAGTGAGCACCAATGTCATAGATTTTAAAATTCACTACATCAAGGCTCTGCTAGTGTGCCAGGCCACACAGTATGAAGTCTGCTAGCCCTTTCTGTTTCGCCTTACTTGGCTTACCTTTTCACTATGATTCCACAGGGCAATGCAACAAACCAGCATACCAACAACTTTCATTTTGGCAAATTTACTGCTCTTGGGTGTGCACCAGTGAGTCTGTCCTCATTGCGGGTAGCTTGACCACCTGTTCCTTCACCCTCATGACCAACGGCCATTAGTCCATCGTTGTTGGTGGCTGGTTGTCCACGTTACTGTGGGGCTTCCTCATAGCATCAAGGTATGGGAGTTGGCAGTGTAAACCAATCCAAGTGCTTACCCAGAACCTACCTTGGGTATCTTTTCTTTCCACCTTTAGCAACCTAGCTGTTTTCACTGCTAACAGTTAGTAAAAATGTGCGCAAGAGAGATCTTTTCAAAAATTATTGAAATCTAGCTAATTATTTTTTTAAATTTTTCTTGCAATAAACTTCCTTCCTATCAACAATCATCAGTATTAATCACTGACATCCCTTCAAATTATTGTCCTTCCACTGGAAATTATCCTCTCTTTATTACACTTAACCACCAAATATTCAGCAAATTTTTTCTTAGCATCAGTCACAAGTTTATTAAGATATATACTACTCTTATAGTCTTTATTGAATATACTCAGCTTTTAGTCACTGGTAATTCAGATCCCTAGATGGTGGAATGGTCATTGCTTGCTTGACTATTGAAACCCTCATCACTAAAGCCAGTAATCTGATTGCCCTCAGCATAAGTTGCTGGTTGATCCCTATGTACATGATTGGATTAGCCTTTTCATCAGTTGCCAGTAACCCTGACACCTCAACAACAAATTATTAATCCATCAAAAATTAATAAATATGTTTTATTTTATTTATTTGAGGCAAGCCGACCGGGGGACGGACATTACCAAAATAGAGAAAGAAAGTATCGACATGAAACCTGAGCAGGGTCAACTCTGTTGTAGAAAGTTTTTCACCTCCGGATCGGGACTCGGATTTTTCTGGTTACGTCATGGGTAAGGTTTTCGTGTTATTATACCTACTAACCGCCAATAGTTTCCTTCAGCTGGCACCCCAATTGATGTGCAAAGGGCGGGAATCGAACCCGCAACCTTCAGGTTGGTAGCCGTACGCCCTACCAACTCGCCTTCCACCCCCTAAAATTAATAAATATGTTGACATCCTTGGCTCCAGTCCCCAGTATCATAAAACTAACAGCTAATCAGTATAAATGTCAATCATTTTTGGAATAAATTTCCAAAGATCAAAAAAACCTAATTTTCTATAGATGATTGGCCCTTATGCATTCTAGATCTGGCAGATTGATCAAAATACTTTGACCCAACCTAAATGAGGAGCACAATATAATTAATTAAACATTAATTAAGATATAAAAACTAGTTTATTAATTGGTCTACTGTCTCAAATTAATTATGAACAATTTTTGAAATTATGGGAGGAATCTATCTGGGTGGTTTTCTGACATAGCTTCATCATTATTGAGTGCTTCATTGCCCTACATGAATTGTTATGTGGAGAGACGTCCTATGCCATTCTCAGTGCATGTTTTTGGCTTCTGTGTTATTTTACCCTGGTGCTATAATAATTGTTTTCCATCATTCTCAAGGTTAGTTGGTAGCAGTGTCAACAGGTTAGTACTAATCTGGAGCCCAACCTCTTTTCTTTGAGAACCTCATGCGTGTGGCAAATTCCCACTCATTAGTAACTTTTCCCCTTCCATAATGGTGTGTTGATCATTTAAACTCCATCCCCCCACTGAGTTTTGTTAGATTTCCCTTTCAGGTTATTGAATTACAAGAATGTTTTTTGATATGGAACAGGCCAATTGTCTATCTTCCCACTCTGAGCATGATCTGTTCTTCCGCTTGAAAATAGATGTAGTTGATATAAATTTTCCTCTGTACTCCTATACAAAGCAAGTTTTAAGACCCTGCAGTTGTGGTTAGACAAAGTGCTCCAAGAAGAGTGTGTATGCTGAAATGTTCCCCATCATGACTCCATTGTTTTTACTCAAAAGGTTGAAGGTACATTGTACCCATGTGTGAACTATAACCATTTGAACAATATCATCATTCATGACCCCTCTCTTCTCCACCTTGAGCAAACCATAATCCAGGAGATTACTAAATCCTGGGTGATTCCCAAGCTCAACCTTGTGTAGGCCTTCAATCAAATCTGGTTAGCGGAAGGCCAGGAGTGGCTGATGAAAATTAATTTATGTGGATTATTTTTTAGTTCTTTGTAATTCTCTTTGGTGTCAAGAAAGCGCCCGCCACATTAAAGTATGTAATTGACGAAGTTTTGGGAGATCTTCTCTTCACCTTAATGGTGGCGTACATTGACATTATTCTAAAGCACTCACCTACCACCTAACAGTATGAAAAGGATTAGGAGGCGGTATTGGCTACACTATTCTAGGCAGATCTGTATGTGAAGCCTTCAAATGCAAGTTTTTCAGTGAAGTGGTTACCTTTCTTGGTATATTGGTCTTAAAGGATTGGTATATTATTTCTCCTAATAAACTCAAATCCACCCTCTCATGGCCCACGCCCACAACCCAGAAGCAGCTGCTTAGTTTTCTGGGAAAATTATCTTCTTGTAAAATTGTCACAAGCGCTCTCTCAGTTGGTTCGCCTATTCATCCCCTGACAGGGAAGAATGTTCCGTTCAAATGGATGGAGAATTTTTCAATGGCATGTTCAAGGCATTTTGTATAATTTTGGCGTTTTATTAGAGATACGTCAAAATGGTTTTTGCACAGGGTATAGCCATCTCACAAATAGGACGGATGATATGGAGATCGCTGGACCAGAAAAGAATACTTAAATAAATATAATAGATGGGAGCAATTGCACCAAGAACACTTTTTTTATTTTAAACTTAATACTTACAGCAGACGCTCGCTGCTCCGCTCTCTCTTGCCTACTAACAATCCCCCTTCTTCAATCGCCCCATTTCACTTATATATCAGCGACTTCAGATAATATCACTCCCTTGGCTTAGACTATTCAGTTCCACCACATTCTCATTGGCTCCAGAAGAGTATGGTATTCTCAAACTTATCACCTTAGTTCAAGAAGATCTAATCAATATTCGTTGAATGTTGACATTGCCTTATCGCCTTAGTTGGAGGCGATTCTATAATTACTATCTTGAAATAATATCGCCTCATCCCAGGCGCTCATGTATGTGTACCTTATAATCATGTCAGCAGATTCTAGCCAATCCGACATGGATATTTTGTCTTATTGTCCAGTCATATCCAGATCATGACATTACCCCCCTCCTTGACTGGAAAATAAGTCTCCTATTGTTTATACAGATGGAGGAACTTTTCATGCACTTGGTTAATGATCTGACCACTTGCGGGGGCTCCTTGGAAGTATAGGCGTTGACTTCTGTTTTATTTTTAACTTTAAACAGACCAATCCAGATACTGGCCAATTTTTTCTTCTGACCAAACCCATGTTGATCGTGGAATAGAACCATCTCCTCATCTTAGAACTGAGTAAGCCCACTAAGACATACCTGATTAGCATCCGATTCCTTATCTTATTGGCTTAGCTGAATGATTATTCTTTGGTTTACAATTTGATTAACGTGTCAGTTAGGGTATTTAAATAACTTTGGGGATCCATTACACCGTTATCTTCTACACAGGCATAGAGCTGTGCTGGAAGAGAAGTGTTCTGTCCATACAGTAATTGGAAGGGGCTCTTCCCCATAGCGGAATGATAGCCTAAAATATAAGTGAAGACGGCGGTGGAAAAGAGGGAACTCTAATCTGAAAGTTGATCTGTAACCAGTTTACAGAGTATGTTCACTTAAGACTTATTAACTCGCTCAACCATACTATTAGACTCATGGTGGTATGGGGTTGGTAGAACCCCACGGATAGCCATAAGCTTGTTCAGATTTTGAAGGTGCATAATGTGAAGTTAGTTCCTTTATTGGTAAGGTGGGACTGATGGCAGCCATGACGCTGGATAATACATATTATTATGAACTTGGCCACTGTGACCGCCCCCAAATCTCATATTGCCCGTGCTTCAACCCATCTGGACAAGTGGTCTATTGTCACCAGAATGTATTTGGTCCAGTTAGCTCCTGTTGGCAGGGGGCCAACAACATCAATGGAAACCGTGTGCCAAGCAAATTGTGGTTTCACTATTTGGTATGAGGACTTCTAGTGGAACAACTTGTCCACTTGGCACTGGTGTCAGCCGAAGGTTGTTTTAAGTACATCAAAGTTCATTATTTCCCAATAATATGAGGCCGCAACAATCCAAACGACTTGAACACTCCACCATGTCTGACTGCCTTATGTGCACTCATTATAACACTATACTGTGATGAGGGTTCCAGTAAGTTCACCATAGAATCTTCAATCCATTTGTACAACTCCCCGTTTTAATGATTGATATTGGCTCACATCACATTTGATGCCTTTAACACTTGGGGCGGTTTGTCATTGTATTTAAAGCAGATAACTTTGTTGTACATCACATTGCTCAGATCCTCTGTTATGGCAACCAATGGCAATCTCAACAAGCAATAGGCGATCTGGTGTTCTGCTCCAGGTTGGTAGAGAATTTCAAAGTCGTAAGCCTGCAGCTTGATTGCCCATCAGGCTAAACGCCCCTCAGGCTCTGAGATTCTGCAATTAGCGTAATGACGGATTATCTATTACAACTTTAAACTTTACCCCATAAAAATATACCCAGAATTGCTTTTATTTGTAGATCACTGCTAAGCACTCCTGCTTGGTCATGGTCAGTTGCATTCGTGGAAGTTCAAGCTATGACTGCAGTATGAAACTGGATGGACCTCCCCTCATCATCTTTTTGAGATAGAACTTCCCAACGGTGAAAAGAAATGAATCCATCTGAGTGATATTTCTCTTTATAAAATTTTGGATATTGTAGCACTGGCGCATTGATTAATGCCATCCAAAGCTTATTAAAGAAGTGTTGAAGGCGTTTCATCCAATTGAACATGACATCCTTTTTTAAAAACTGAAAGAGCAGGCCCAACACAGCTGAAGTTAGGGATGAGGCGCCGGTAGTAACCCACCATCCCTAAAAATTTCCTGTATGTCACGCTTACTGCTTATCTAAGTCATATTTCAGATAGCCTCCACTTTAGATGGCTGAGGTTTAAGCCCATTTGCATCTACCTCAAAGCTAAGGCACTCCAGTTGATCCTTAAGAGAAGTGGAATTTGTGGGGCTTAATCTTAATGTTGGCCTTGGCAAGCCAGCGGAAGCCGGTCTCTAGATGATTAAGATGCTCAGCGAAGGTTTAAGAGAAGATACTGATATCATCAAAGTATACAAGAACGCACAACAGCTTAAGGTCGCCGAGAATGGTGTCAATGACCCGTTGAAATGTAGCTGGTGCGTTACACAACTCTTGAGGCATCTGGAGTCAGTTGAAAAAGAAATTTGACGTGATAATGGCGCATTTCTCCTGTTCTTCTGGAGGCAACTCAATCTGCTAGTACACTGATATAATATCCATTGCCAAGAAGCAAAGAGCTCCCCCTAACCAATTAGAATCATTGATAATCCGTGGCAAGGGATATGAGTCCTTCTTGTTGATGCTGTTAAGCTTCCAGTAGTCTATTACTACCTGGTGGTGCCGTGCTTCTTTTTTAAAATAATAATGGGAAAAACTCATGGACTCTTCAACAGTTCGAGCAGCCCTTACTCCAGTAACTTTTCGATCTCTTTTATTGCTACTTCCTCATATGCCCTAGACTGATGAATCAGCTGAGACCTGATGAGGAATGATCCTTAGTGTCCACTTGATGGACCACCCCCAAGTGCACACTAAATCCTGATTGTCAGCAGCAAAAATCTTCTTAAATTTACAAATAAAAAATATCCATGATCCTTCTGTCTTCCAATAACCCAACTAAATTTTCACATGGCACCACCATCATTACGTTGGGATGTAACTTGACTGGTAAACCAAATTCATATAACAACCAAGACTCATGAATCTGAAGTACCTTCTCAACAGAGATCAAGTGTAATTACGCCACTAATGGTATTGGCGGATATGAAATGGTTCCATTTGTAAATTTACTAGTAGAACCTTAATCTCCCCATGTCCTAGTAGTAGAATGCCTGGACCACGTGGGGCTTAAGCTGCAATTACTGATAAGGGCTAATGACTTCCCTATAGTGTCCAGATGTCACTTCTACCTCAAAATTTAGTGTCCACTAATACTTTGTGTAAAAATTGGGAATGGGCTACTCTTTCATGAGTACCAAATGTTCAAATCCTGGGTTCTTCACCTTTTTTGACAGCTCCCAACAGTTAATTGCACAGACTCAAAATGTGCACAATTTGCGTTGTTTGATAGTAGTTGATAGTTGATTGATAATAGTATGATAACTATTATCCATAGTTGAATATATAAACCAGAAATGGTCCAATACTTGACCTGTACTTTTCTACAGAATACTGTTGATGTTAACTATATGTACTTCTTCCCTTATCCGCCTAACTCAAATACTCTCAGATCCAGAAATTATGGCTTTTGTCTTTTCACGCAGAGTCTGCAGAGATTACCATCTAAGTTCAGCTTTCATTAAGGGTCCTCAATTCTTACTCTTTATATGACAAAAGAGTCTACAATTATTTTATACAACAACAATAAGTTATTGAAGATGTAAAGAACTTAAAACAATTATTGACCTTTAACTCATTGTTTGAACTTAACGTTAGTGTCCTTTATTAATATAATATCAGGGAATTTATAGAAGGAATTTGGCGCTCAACCCTCGGTTGGCACCTCAGCCATTAAACAAAAGCTGTTGCTGTTGTAATTCCCTTTAACATCTCACCAGCAATGGTCAACTCCACCTGGTTAGAATTACTTTGTCAGACATCCTTGAGTTCTAAAATAGACATAGTCAGCAAAAGTGTCCTAAACATTTCCTGCTTGATCACATTGAAACAACCATTTTAGGCTAAAAATTTGCTTAGGTAATGGGACTTGTTACCCATTATGGCAAGTCACAAACCAACTAATTAATTTACTAGTTCCTGGTGGCATCTCTCGCCTCACAACTGCTCATTAAATTCACAATTGGTCAAAGATGAAACCTGTCTGATCCCAATTGGTACATCTGATAGTTAATCAATGATCAACTATCAGATGCACCATTTCAGTAGCAACTCTGCCTGACGAGATCTTAGGCATGTAACCAGATTAATTCATGATGGATACAAACTTAGCGAATTACCTAAAATCCCCTGAACATTATTAACCTGAAATTGGGGTCAACTTATATCCAATTCACTTGCCATCAGGAATTATTTCCTAAAAATCCACAGGTAATCTAGGAGACTGGAAAGGTGACAGAGTATTCCAACACATCCCCCTCTTGCCTAGATTTCCAGCAAGAATAGGTTGGGACAGGAGAATACCGCCTCAGACAAGGTCAAATATTTCTTGGCTTCTAGCAGAGCACAGTTGATCTGCACTCAATGATGCTCAGGACAACCTTTGGCATGCAGTTTTTTTCCTTTTCCTTCTCGCTACTGTCTCCTCAGAGCGCAGTCCTCATGACCCACTGTCGTGCTGTAAAATCAATTTACTTGTCACAAAGCTAGTTTCAGAAAGCTGGTTTCCCACTGGCTAGGGCATATGACCAGTTGTCATATTCAGGATCTTGGTATGGCATACTTGATTTTCTGATCTACCTCCTCATCCTTGACAGGAGGTCACTAAAATCGATGTTTATCTTGTGGCACAATTAAGAATGCTAAAAATTATTTGCTCTTGTTATTTTATAATATCTTTTTTGCTCATATCATTCTCAATTATTTTCTGAAGAGCTTATATCATTTTTTTGAGATTGTTTACTCCAAAATCGGAGCTTAGTTGATATTGAAGTTAAAAATGTCAACTGCCATAAAAAAGTCTGACATCCCCCTCTTTTCTAGTTAATATGTCAAATTCAGAATCTTGGTACCAGTGACTGCTTGACAGTCTGTCTGATAAAAAATTCTCAGCTCACCCAAGTAATGAGTGATCTGCGCAAAGTAATCTCTTCTATGGTCCCCCTAGGACTCATATTTCCAGTCAAGCATCCATAGGTAGTCTTTCTGTAGAGCTATCAGAAACAGTATCCAACCCCAATAATAACAGAGTTATGACCTTCTTAAGTCACTCACAGCCAATTCTCCCTCTGTTGTCAATTTCAAAATTGGATTTTGATACTCTCCTGGATTTGGTTCCTTTTTCAGATACTCCTACTATCACTGTCAAACCTCCTGAATCAATGACATCCAATATTGATTGTTTCTCGCTGAATCTGACTTTCTTCTGTAGTTCCTTTTCCAACTCAACCAAACATTATAGACCAGTAGTTTTTTCACCAAACTGTTTATCAAAAATCACGAACATTTTGAGCTCCCATATTAGAATTGAGGACTCAAGTGACCAAGGCCCTTTCCATAGCTCTGATCCCCTCTGACCTTATAAACATCCTAGATTGAGGCGCTGCAGCCTGTGCCTTTTGTTTTGCAGAAAAGTTTTTTGATGTTGTGCCACAAGTATCTAGCCTCTCCTGAATTCCATTGCTCATACTGTTTTTATATTCAAGGAGTTTGAAATTGCTGTTTTCAGAAAGCCATCAGCTCCATGCATGAATTTCTTTTTTATGCCACTTCCCATTGGTACCTCCCCTTAAGGCTTTAATCAATGGCATGATTCAGCAACCCCCACCTAGTATCAATTGCACAATGTCAGATCATATGTCCAATGTTCTTGAAGCCGTTGGAAGTTTGCATAAGTCCTACCTTCCAGCTCTGGTGCCATATTGGGATTACTTGTGGTTATTTTCCAACTGCCTCTTCTTGTTCTATTGCTTCCCACACAATCTGGGGTATCAAATTTGGTAAGTACTAAAATATCTATCTCTCTTCCTCTTGTCACATTCTCACAGGGTTTAGCCTCCGCTCAATAAACTTGGCTTCAAGTAGGTCTAGCCCCTGCTAGCATCTAATATCAAATAAATTTCAACCGTTTATTCACCCCTACTGTTATACATTTTCCCTCCTCCAAGATGTGACATAGGCAGAATCATCCCCAAGTTGAGGATAATCAAAAAAATAATTAAATAAATATTTTTCAGGACTTTTCTTTCTCGTTGCAATCACTTTTGCAACCTATTCAATTCAAGTCTGAATCTAGTTTGATAATCTCACAGAGGAGATTAGTCTGCGCCCATTTCAGGGAGCAGTTGGGCAAGTAAGGTAGGAGGAGCAGGTGGAAGGCCCGCGGCCTCCAACGTTTGAAAATGCCCCGGAGAAACCAGCGGAATAGACAAAAATTTTAAAAAACTGGCGGTCACTATTTCCCCAGAAATACTCACATGGCAAGCATGATGCAACCAGTACATCAACACGCCGCACTCCCAGCCACTTTTGTCAGTGGAATATGGAGTCCGCGTGTTTCTGGACATCTAACAAACAGCTTTATGGGAAGATTTTGTGAAAAATGTGCACACCTTTTTCCTGACCGCGGTTTACATCACACCTCACTCCATGTCACGCGGTTGACTGGACCTAGGTTTGAAAACAAAGAGGCAGCAGACGAGGCTGCTGCGGTGCATGTAGTGGTCGACCTCCCCAAAGGGCAATGGGTCATCAAAACCAAATGCACCAGATGAACGAAATCAAACCAAATTTTCCTCACGTTTGACTTTTTGCCTACTATGGTGAAACGTGACATTTTGGAACAACACCTGAAAGATGGTCTCGCCATATACAGTGAAATACAATCTTTCAAAATGCAACGCTTCATGCTGATGCCACACCTGTGCACTGGCAAAGCCATCGCAGTTCTGACCCCAACTGAGGAGATCGTGAAGGACCTAACTCAGATCCCACACTCCATTTTTATTAATATCAATAGGCATACCACCCACCCATTCTGGGTGACCGTGGACAGCGTGCCCCCCATCTGCACCCACTGTGACACGTTCGGCCATAAGGCGCATGTATGCCCCACCAAGGAGGGCGTCACATTCCAAGTGCACCCCTTGGCAGCCATGGCCAGTAGAGAGGTGCACTACAAACCAACCGTAAGCACCAAAGAGGCTTTCCCATGGGGAGCACAAGACTGCTACCTACTGATAAAGCCCATCTCCCCGCAAGAGTGGAAGAAGGCCAAGCAGGCCTGCAGGGCCGCGGCCAAGGAAGTGGCCAAAGCCACCACTGCTATCCCACACTCCCAATGCCAGATGACATTGAAACCTTCGTGGTGGAAGCAACTCAGGAATCCATCAACCAATCAGATTGGGAAGCCCATGCCAATTGGGCCACTCAATCTGAGGATCCAATGGGGAACTCAATCTCACCAAATTATTACACCTAAGCTCCGGTTGAAACTGACTTGGGGCCCATCCCCACTGAAAATTTTTTTTGACCCACTCAACAGTACACCGAACTCATCCGCACCGCAAAAAATTCGTCTGATGTTGGGGAAACAAAAAGCGAAGGCAAAAGCCAATGCAACTTTTTCCACAAAAATTAACAAAAATCCTGATAGCATTGCTGCTAACACCCGCGCTGCCATGAAGGCCCATGGGGATCTAGAGGAGGCTGGTGGGCCTGGGTGCCTACCCCCTCACACCTAAGGTGCAATGGGGGAAACCTTCACTTTAGGGATGTTGAATATCACCAGACTCAAGGCCTCACTGTCCCAGGATAGGAAACTGAGTTTTTTACAACAAAATTTACCAGTGGATATCCTGGCCATCCAGGAGTTCCACTGTCCATGAGGTTCCAAGAAGGCTTGGAAATCCATGCTTCTACCATCCCTATCCTTTTGGTCAGAGCACTGTGGGGTGCTAGTTCTGAGAAATAATCTCTTCAAATTTTCATCATCAGAAACATTCCTAAATGGCCGAGTTCTCATTGTCACTTTCTCGTGGGCTGATGTAGCACATGCAATTGTCAATATCTATGCCCCAAATGGTGCACGTGAGCGTCAGGAATTTTTCTTGTTGGTCAAATACCTCCCGCTACCCCCAGACTCTTTTGTAGTTGGCGACATGAACTGTTGGCTAAATACACCAACAGACTGGTGGCCTTCCTCACCCCATGCCCCCCAGGGTCATATAGAACTTCGCGTTCTAAAGGCCACCCTCAGGACAATGGATGCACTGCTGTGACATGCCCTGCTGCTCAAAAACATGACGCGCCCCCACATCTACAGCAGCAAATTAAGGTACATGACCCGCATCAACCTTATCCTAATGCCAGCAAAATTCCGACCCCACATGTCCCACTTCAAAACAACAAAAATGGAATTCTCTGACCACTGACTGGTCTTGATAACCTATCACCTACCCACCACAGTGGCCAGGGCCCCACATTGGTGCAAACTCTGCCCCCCTGAACTTGCGTCGCCAGGATTTTCCACTTGGGTGGAATCAGCAACTTTGGAAAAAGAGTTTGTTACACCATTTTGCGTAGACCCCATCTCCACATGGTCAACCTTCAAAGAGGATACCATCTGTCACTCTCGCCACCTTTCCTCCAGATGCTCACAAGCCACATTGGTGATCATTTTGCATGCTCTGGCAGAATTGGCACACCTGGAGTCCAATATCCCCGCTACAGGATACAGCCCTGCATGGGGCCAGAAGTGGGCAGAGGCAGCTGCCCACCTCAACGCGCTCGAAAGGCAACACAAACATTGGGTTTGTGTTCAATACAGGGCCAAATGCATCACAAAGGGTGACAAGTGCACCGCATATTTTTTTAAAAAATTTTGCACCACACCATAGCGTGGCCTGCACACAGGTGCAAAGATGTTGATTCCATCACAGATATGCCAGCCAAAGTGGCAATTAAAACACAGAAGTATTACTCTGAGTTATACTAATCTGATCCAATTCAGCTGGCTGAAGTGGCAGAATTTCTCGATTGAGCCCACATCCGCACCATTTCTTGATACCCAGAAATAATGAATTTAATTACTCCAAACAAATTATGGACAGCCATCAGCGGTACACCTAACTGGAAATGCTTAGGCCCAGATGGCATCCCATATGAATTCTATAAAAATACTTCAAATATATACCCCACTGCTGATAGCTTCGCTTAACCAGAGCCTGGTGGATACGCGCCTCCTACCAGGGGGACATGAGGCCTTTACTGTCAAACTTTTCAAGAAAGAGGATAAGCTAGACTTAGCCAACTGGTGCCCCATTATTAAACCAACACGGATACAAAAATTTTAACAAAAATCATGGCTAACCATTTAGGGATTATAGCATCTGCCACCATCTCCCCAGATCAATTTGGCTTCATACCCATAAGGTCAATTTGGGATAACGTGCACTCTGTGGCTAATGCATGTCAGTCCACAGCCTCTGGGGCACTTGTATTCTTGGACCAACAGAAGGCTATGATAGAGTAAACTAGGAATACCTCAGGGCCTGCCTCCAATAATTCCGCTTCCCCCCTTGCTTCATCAACTGGGTGATGCTGCTCACAGAATCTGCAACAATGGCAGTACGTGGCCCTGGCTTCCTATCGGAAGTAGTCCGCCCTCAAAGGGGCTTGCGACAAGGGGACCCCCTCAGCCCAATATTATACACTTTCAGCCTTGACCCACTACTGCGAAATGTGAATGCCCAACTCACTGGGGTCCATGTGTCAGGTCAAGCCCCAGTCAAGATGATGGCGTTTGCAGATGATTGTGTGGTTGGAATGTCTAATAATAAAGATGCACACGTGCTTGAAGCTCTCATCCATGAGTATTCTCGGGTAATTAACATGGCACTGAACGCTTCCAAAACCAAAATCATCCTCCTTGGTCGGTCTCAGAACTGCTGGGCCCCAGCAATTAGTTCCCAACCCGGCCCATCTGCTAGCTCACGTCCTCACCCTACCAACTCAACACACACCGCCCCACTGGTGCTCCCCTTCATGCCACGCCCTACCATAGGACCGGTACGCCATCTGGGCGTGTGGATGGAGGCAGGTGGATATGAGTCAGCAGTAATGGAAAGCCATATTATGGACAACGTGACGAAGCAAATCGCCTCTCTCAGAGCCCACCCTACCTCTCTTACTGGCAGGGTTGTTTTAGCCAACTCTATGCTCCTCTCCAAAGTCTGGTTTGGAGTCCATGCCATCCCCTTCTCCCCGAAGCTTCTTCAAATCCTTGTATGCCCTGCTGCAAGGATGGCTTTGGTCAGACCGCCCTCCACCAGTACAGTTAGAGGTCATGATTGGCCCTCATCATGGTGGCATGGGTCTGCTCAACTTCAGAGCCCATGGTACCAAGATCTTAGGTACCTGGATAGCGGCCATCACCGCCCCTACGCTCCCCTCCCAACACTGGTCCCGCGCGGCCCACTCCAACTTCTCCCAAGCCTTGCCTCAACAACCCATCTAACCCCCACTCCCTGATGAAATACCTCGCTTCACATACATCGGCCACAGGTCCTCACGGGACTAAAACCCACTACAAATGAATCCTCCTCTCCATGCGGAGCGCTGAGTGGAGAGTTTGTATTAGTGGACACAAGCCCAGAGAGGCCGCCCCTCTCCTCAGTTCACACAAGAGGTACAGGGGCTACCCATACAAGATGGCGTGATCCCCACACGGCCCCATGTCCTATCCAGGGTGGACTACCTGTACATGATGGACATCCCTTACCTTTTTTTGAGACCCAAAAAACTATCTGGAAATACGCACACCATCCTCTGTTGCAGCCTCAAGTCTGCTCCCATGTGTGGCGCTGCCTGAGGCGGGTGTATCATACAGCTGAGCGCTCTAACGCTTTACAGTCATCCTGTGCTGTGTGTGGCCAGTATGGAACGCTGTTTCACCGCCTGGAGAAGTGCCCTACCTCTAAAGTGATATGGTGCGAAGTTCAACGTCTGCTGGGCCAGGATCAAACGCATCCCTTCAGTCTGTCAAGAGATATGTTTGCTCTATCAATGGCCTCCTCCCTTCCACCCTCCCTCTGTGCTTTGGTGGTTGCAATCGCCATGTGGACCATCCACACAAATGTCTTAGATGCCATCGCAGGCTCCACCCCCACCCTCCCAGAAGCTGTCCACAGATTCCAGTCTCATTTGGTGGATCACTTTCAAGTGTGGATGTTTGGATACCTCCCACTGCGTCACAGACAGCTGGTCTCCTCCTGGTTCCCAGTCTGGTTCATCAAATCAGACCCCTTCCTCCACACGTGTTCAATTGTGGCTACGGCCCCTTCACACGTTCCCTCGCCCTCCCCATAAGTGGCGTTCCCGCTGGGAACAAGAGATAGCATCGCTTCTCTGGGGTGCCTTCTCTGGTACTAAGTTTCGTCTCTTCTGAGTCATATTTGGAAGTGTCCGTCCCATGGTTGGCCTTCACCACACTAAATTTAAATATAAATATTTTTCATGTGCATATTTGATTTTTAATTTTCTTCTTAAATTTTACATATGATTTATTCTTCTTCTTTTCTATGGGACATGACCTTCACTCAGTTCAGCTGTTCATCTTTTTTATTTATTCCCTCAAATTTATTTATGTATACTTTGATCTACAAGTTTTCATGGTCAGATGTCTTATTTTTTAAAACTTAATCATTTATTTTGATTTAGCAGTCCTTTTTATAACTTATATAAAAAAATGTCAGGACATAACCATCTCATTGGTTAAGCAGTCCTTTGGGAACGCTCTTTTTATTTTTTTTTCTTTGATCCACTGCTTCAAAATACTTATCATGGACTAAATTTACAATACTTCCATCCAAGAGGTTCTTGATGTAATAGGCGTCCAATGCCATCTTGGCAATAATTTCAATTGGATCTGACCACAATGCATCCAACTTGTTTCTTCTTCCAAAACCATGATATCACAAAAGGCAACTTTATCGCCTACATGGTATTCTGATATTTTTTGGGAGTTCTTATCATCAATCATTTTGGCCTTGATTCTCTTCTTAAAGATTGTATTAAATTCTTGTGAATGAATCTCAATATGGATGTTTTTAAAATTGGAGCAGGTACTGCTTGGCACTCATCACCAGTTTTAGTTCAACTACCAAACTTAGGATCAGCAGGAGATGGGCCTTCTTTAAGTACAATTATTCAAACAGAATTTTCGTTGCCATATGGTGACTTATGTTATATGCAAACATCGTTGACTGTTGTATGTTCCCCATGCGGAAGTTCTTCTAGTGATAAGCTTCCTCAGCGTTGTTGAGATTCTGATATGAATGGATGATAAGCTATAAAATGTTACAGCAGATTAAGAGAATCTGTCAACCATGATACTAATTATGATTATTTGAGCGCCTTAGGATGAGGCGATATTGGGTTGAAATGATAATATAGATCGCCTCTGAATCAGGTGATAAGGTAATGTTAATAGATGACAAATAATGGGATGTTGATGTATGAAAAAATTGGTTGCTCGTTTCAAACTAAGGTGATAGATAGTTGAATACCATACTATTCCAGAACCAATGAGATATGGCAGAACTGAATTACTGACTGAGGAAATGGTATAATCTGAAGTCGCTGAGATATAAGAAAAATGAGACGATTGAAGGTGGAGTATTGTTAGTAGTGTAGAGTGGGTGAAACAGCAAAGATCCTCTGTATATATTAAACTAAATAAAGATAGTTTTTAGGGCAATTTCTCCCTATTTATTAAACAGTATTTACTTTGTTTCAAGGATGATGATCATCATCGTCATCAGTCCTATTGCTCAGTGGGCTTAACCCTGTGCAAAACCCATTCAGCTTATCTCACCGATTCTGCTAGATTTATAACAGTGGTGCTCACTACAGGGGGCCCATTTTCAATCGCAAAAAAAGATAAAATATTCTTAGTTGTTGCCATGTCACATCAGGCTTGCTTTGAAAAGGGATCCTCCAACATTCTGCACTAGTTCAAAATGAAGAACTCAAGCTTACCTTGGATTCTGTGCTCCAATTGAAGAAGGAGTTTTTATTTTTATTTAACCGAGGTAAGCTGACCAGGGGATGGACATTACCGAAATAAAACTAAAATCATAATAAAAATGAAAATAATGATTCAATCAAAATTCCCAAAATAATGGATCGTTTGAATTGTACCTAACAAAATATCCAACCAGGTGGGCAGCAAATACTGCTATCCCTCCATGGACGGGGAGGGGGGATCAGGGGGCTCATCTTCAGCTGCATCCATCTCATTCCAAAGTAGGGTGCATGTTAAGGCAGATAGTAAGGGTGTGGGTGCATCAGCAGCATAGGGATCGATATCCTTGATGACTGGAACTTCCAAATAGTTTCCAGCCATCATTATAGCAACGATGTATTTGCCCAAAGCGTCTTTATATTTGAGGCGGGCGTCTGGGAATTTAACAAATGTGGCAATGTTTTTTTGGGTTATTTTTTCTTTCAGACTCCATGCTACTGTTACCACGTTCTGGATGGCTTCAGTGACATTTTTGTATAAAGTTTTCATGTTGATCTTACTTTGTGGAGTAAGAATTATGGGGATGACAGGAGGTGGAATTCCTCCTGCAAGCACAGCCACAGATTTAGTGGCAGCTTTGCGAAGCGAACAGCAATCTGAAGTGTGGTGGCTGCTTCTACTGCAAGCTGGTGGTCACTGTAGAATGGTTTGGCGTTAGGTTGTGGGACATATTTCTGAGGCGGGAAATTTGCATCCCATTCTGTGTTACAGAGCCGCTCTAAT
Source organism: Massospora cicadina (assembly GCA_022478985.1). Lineage (NCBI taxonomy): Eukaryota > Fungi > Entomophthoromycota > Entomophthoromycetes > Entomophthorales > Entomophthoraceae > Massospora > Massospora cicadina. The sequence goes on from JAKSZP010008488.1 coordinate 17,664, forward strand.
TGCAGCGTTGGTTCTTCAATGATGTTACCTGATTTGTCAATTTCATCCAATAATTCCCATGAAATTTTGGTTGAAATGGATTGGGGAATCAGCGTATGGTTGAGGTTTGTTCAATTCATTTGCAGAATCATGGGATCAAACTGGGATCCAATCCAATGTTTGGTTGGATAAATTATTTATGGCATTGGGGCAAGGTGGATGCTGATTGGTGGCTGTAGGTGAAGCTGCAGAATCAGGCATTGGAGGAGGGGGAGGTAGGATTGTACCCCATGTCAGAGTTGGTGCGGGGTGGGCGGCAGATTGGTGGGCGTCAGGCAAACTTTTGGCATTGGTGGAAGTTTTATGAGTATGGGAATTTACATTTTGAGTGGTCTAACTCGAAACAGGATGGATAAATTATCCATCCGCCCTCAACGCGGGCCCAGAACGGATGGTTGGGGGCAGATGGGATGGTGGCACAAGGGGGAATAGCCAAAGAAATTTTTGTAAATTCAGGGCTTATTATGGCATATGCCTGAGGCCCAGCGAGGCGTGTGGCCCCATTTGGGACCACAAATTGCAAGATGGGGTTGGCGCTGTAGGCTGCCAAACCTTCCATCAGCTCCTGGTGGAGCACTTCGGGGGGGGGGGGTGTGGGCAAACCAGCGAATTGGACCACCAAGGTAGTGTCCGTTGGGAGCTGGGTCTGAGTTGTTGGATGTGAAATATTATTAAAAATTAATGGCACCATTGCTGCAGTGGCTGCATTGGCTTCACAGGTGAAGCCGATATCAAAGCACCCCTTATAGGGGCGGAAGTCTATAAAACAGGCTGGTGTCATCGCTGCCTGAGTCATTTTGATAATGGCTTGGTCGTCATAGGGGAAGAATTTCCCATATTTGACCCTAAGGCTGAAATGTATGTTGCTCCGGGGGAGCACCAGGGGGCAGCAGGGCACCGCTTGGGTTTAGGCGAGATGGGCATCAAAATCCTTGGGAGGAACAATTTGTCTCAAGAGTTTGGAATGACTGGGTGAGCCAGTCCGAGCGCGTTTTTCTGCTGGATGGAAAATGGAGGGGGGAGTTTCGCCGCTGCCCCATACTGGGACAGTTGGCAGGGGATCTGACAACATCAGAGCAAGACTTCGGTGTGCAATTAAGTTTTGTTTTAATTTACCAAAAATTAATTTGCTCAGAAAGTTATGCCAAGCAGAGAGAGAGTTTTATTGAAGGAGGATTTTCTGTATGAGTTATATTGATAAGATGCCTCCATTTGATTATGATGGGAACATATATGGTTTCTTTAAGCGATTTGAGTTTGCAACATAAGGAGCTTTAGACTGGCATAAATCAAAGTTGTTAATATCCAACTTGGATGTTGGAAGCACCGACCAAGTTACTGATATATCTTAATCTGTTATGTTACCTATTAATAAGTGAAGGATACTGTGCTGCTGTTGTCTGGAGTAACCACAATTATGTCATAGTGGAGGGCTGAGTCCTTGACCATTGGGCTTCAGCATAATTAGGCTCTCATTACATTTGCTGATCAATTTATGGAGGAAGCACACATGTTAAATGGGGTGGGCACTTTATCCAAATCTGACATATGCATAGCGATGACCTCCACACTGAAGCCATATCACGATCTTTACAATATAATTGCTCCATATCTAAATGATTACGTACCCTTGCTTAAAATTGTTCAAATTTTACGCCGTCTATCCACTACCTTTACTCCACTCAATATAGAGCGGAAACCTACTGCCTCTGCTATCAGACTTTCTTATTCAGGGGAATTTTACCACTCTTTTCAGCATCCATTTAGTAATTCCCAGGCTTATTATCACTATGCGCCTTGCTCCCAACTGATTTGCCATCAGCAGCTCAACTATCAGGCTGGGCCTGTGTACACCGCTTAACTCCAGTCCAACTTTTGGTGTGGCCCATCTTACTACAATTAAGGACGCAGGTCCTATGAGGTCAATTGTTTTGATTGCGTCGCTCTGGGTACTTGGCAAGAGATTGCCCCAATTGTTGGGTCCATTACCTACCGCAGGATCAGTACAATCAGGGAATAGTCAGAGTGGAGTAGAGACGAGACACTCTACCTCCACTATTCTGACCCTAAAACGGCCCACATGAACTGATCCCCTTTCATTCAGTGTAAGTCCCTCAGTAAGATGACACATTCCTATATCAGCAGATGATTGGGGATGAATGTTTTAACATGAGTGCAATTCAAGGTACAGTGGAAGCAGGACCCCAGGAGCAACTAAAGCTTATGCTTGTCAAATGTTTGATCAACTTTCTACAAATGAACTGATTCCATCCTCTGATGCGCCTCACTTAAAACAAGTAAACACTGCCCTCTTTGTGGGCTCTAATGTTAAAGAGAACCTTAAACTTGAGGAGGGTATTTTGAGTTTCCTGGGGGAAAAGAGATCCATTAAATGTCCATTTTTAAAGCAATTAGAATTTATTTTACTCTGAGAGTAATACTGTGACATTGTTGTAGCAAAGACCAGTGTCCGCGCTATAATCAATATGGCCACAGTTAGCATATTGTCCACAAGGTTGATGGCGAGGTTGGCACTAAAGCCTGATGTTGAAAATCATATGGTGTATGGGAATGCGGGCGCAGAGAAGCATGGTCTCTGAAAGAGCATACAGACTGCTACCCTTGTGGTTTGGGTTGAGTGTCATTGTAGCCCCAGCAATAGTGCTACTGAACAATTACTATGACCTGATAATCAGAACCACTTTTATGCGACACTTTGGGGCTGTTGTTGTTATGATGGGGGAGACCTTTTAAATTCTGGGACAGGAGATCCCAGTCTACTTTACCTCTAACGGGATTTCGTAGGATCCAGTCACATGGGTCATATTAAACTTGCATATGGTGATGGGGTGATTCCAGTTCATTACCATTGACTAAAGAGCAAGACCCAGGCCCTTCCCCATCACATATATGATTATCAAGGGCTACCGCTTAAAGGCTTCTGGTCCTATATATATCCCCTCCGGACACCAAGTAATAATAAACACTAATATTGAGGTGGAAGTGCCTTCTGAGCTCTATGGTAAGGTCATTGGGCCCTATCAGCAATCGCAACTTGAGCCCCATGTGGACCAGGAATTATGCTCCCATGATATGATGAGGTCAGGTCTTGGTAGCAAATCTCCAGAACGGATTGATGCAAATCCTCCAGCACTAAATAGTGGCATACTTATATTTTTTCTCTTTAGAAGAGGTCCTCCAGGTTCATTAGTTTAGTAACTGGATGAATTTGGTCTGCCCATTAAACCGTATCTTGGTGTAATGATAGTTGTACCATGCGAAAATTTTATGGGGTTATTGGAAGACAAGAAAGAGTAGGTGGAAGCTGTATTTCAAAAATACAAGGAAATATTTGCTGTCAATGATCACGATTTAGGGTATATGTTGGGAGTGGTCCATTGAGTGGCAACTGGGTATCATCCCCCATCAGATCTCAGCTGATCTGCCAGTCTAGGGCAGCCAAGGAAGTATTAACTAAGGATAATAAAAAGCTACTTGAACAAGGAATCTTAACCATAGGAAGAATCTGAGGGCTTTTCCTGTTCTGATTGTAAAAAAGAAGAATGGCACCAACTGCATAGTAATAGATTACCAGAAGCTCAATAGTATCACCAAGAAGGACGCATACCCTTTTCCATGGATTGATGATGCTTTGGATTAGTAAGGGGGTCTTTTTGTTCTCTGCAATGAATTTGATCTCCGGTTATTTGAAAATTGAGTTGCCTGTGGCAGAACAGGAGAAATTCACCATAACGACGGCCAAGGGATTTTTTCAACAAACCCATATGACCCAAGGTTTGTGTAACGCCCTAGCTACGTTCCAACGGTTGATAGACTATCCTTGGAGAACTTATGTTGTCATGTGTCCTTGTGTGTCAGGGAAACTGGAGTTCAGGAGGTCGCTGGAGGGAAAGACACAGGCCAAAGGTGATACAACAAGGCCAAGTGACCCAACAAGAATAAGAGTCGTCCCAAACGGTCAGTATTGTGTTTCCATATTTCTCTTTGGAGTAAAACGCACACCAAACTGGCCACAACCATTAGGAACCAGAGGCTCTGGGAGCTGGGAAGGGTGGCGTAAGATCCAAGGCAAAGGCCAGAAAAATAGGATGAGGCGGAGCTGGCGGAATAGGTGGCAGAGTGGGTGGAGGACTCATTTACAGCAGGGGGTGTAAACTAGAACGGAAAATGAACTCCAGCCATCACAGATCTTTGAGAGAGATATATTTTTTTGTTGAAGAAAAAGAATTATACAGGAAATTGGCCCAAAATTTTTAGACTTTATTAGGGTGATCAGAACATCTGAGAAAAGCTAAGTCTTTCTCATCTTGGGACTAAATTTATAGGGGGTTGCTTCACGAAGATTCTAGTGGTTATTGGAATCCTATATGAGCTACAAATTTGTCGTTCTTCAACAAAAACAAAATGTTTTGAATTTAACCAGATTTTGTAACCTCATATCTTGTGATTTTCTGGGTATAAGTTCGATTCCCGCCTGGGTTTTTGCCTCAAATAAACCGTTTTCCTCAGCCCTGGCTGGCAAAGCCAAAACCCATTTTTTGTCAATGATCTTAGATAGGTCATCAGTGACCCTTAGGGGTTCTGGTCTCTGCCCCAAGGGCCTGTTAAAGTTGGCTTTAAGAAACCGTTAATTCTAGGAAATATGTCACTAGCTGTGACATTGTGTACCTTGACGACATCAATGTATTCTCTCAATTTTTCTGATCACATGTATAATTTGGAGGAAGTATTCCGCTGACTGGACGAGGCCAACATCAAGATCAAACCCAGAAAATATAACTTTTTTCAAATATAGGCTGAAGTACTCAGCTTCATGGTCAATGAGACAGGGTGGAAAGACAAACCAGCCAAGTCGGAGGCTATCCATCAGATGACTATGTCAAAAAGTAAGCGTGACAACAGGTATTCCTGGGGATGGTCAGCTACTACCGCCGCTTCATATCCAACTTTAGCTGTATTAGAGGACTGTTATTTGATTAATCAAAAAAGGATGCCATGTTCAGATGATGGAACTCTGTGAACACTCTTTTGACACACTTTTGCCGGCATTAATGAATGCCCCAGTGCTTTGCTACAAAATTTCAATAAATAATTCATTGTCCAGATGGATGCATCCCTTTACACCATCAGGGCGGTGCTATCTCAAAAAGACAATGAGGGAAGAGCATCCGATTGGATACTGCAGTCAAAGCCCTAACTTCCATGAGCGTAATTATATCATGACCGAGTGGGTGTGCTTAGTAGTGATATATGAAATTAAGCAATTTAGGGTATATCTGCATGGAGTGATTTCTAAGGTCATAATGTATAATGCTTCATTACGCTAGTTGTAAAACTCAAGGAGCAGAAAGGTTTCTAGCTCGATGAGCCCTCAAACTGCAGGCTTACAATTTTGAGATTCTCCACTGACCTGGAGCTAAACACCAAAATGCAGATTGCTTATTAAGATAGCCCATGATTGCAGTTATGTAAGATCTGAGCAACATAATTTTTGATAAAGATGTTCAGCGGATAGTATGAGAATGAACCGCCTCAAGTTATCAAAGTACTAGACAGAATAAAGGCCAATAAGTTTAAAAAAGATGGAGTTGTATAAATGGAAGGGGACACTATAGTGAATATCTTAAGGCCTTCCAAATGATTAAACATTATCATGAGCGCACACTGAGTAGTTGGACATAGTGGAGTATGCAAGACCCTAGAATTTTGTGCCTTGGTACTTTTGGGAAAGCAGCATTTTAATGTGCCTAAAACATTTCCTAATGCCACCAGTGCCAAGTGGAAAGCTGTTCCACCAGAAGATCTCATACTCGTTAGTGAGACCCCATTTTGCTTAGCATACAGTTCCCTTGATGTCATTGGTCCTTTACCAATAGGATACAACTGGTATAAGTACATTTTGGTGGCAATAGACCAAATGACAGGTGGGTTAAGCGCAGGGGATACAGGATTTGGGGACAGTCAAAGTGGGCAAGTTCATAATGGAATATATACCAGTGACATGGCTGCCCTCATTTCACCTTACCAACAATGGAACTAAATTCACTTTGCATTCCTATCAAAACAAAATGAGCTGATTTGCATCCACGAGTGCTGATGACCCCATATGTAAAGATCTAAGGGTCTCGTTATTATTGGCCAATAGCCCCTATAACCTTTATACTTGCACAGGTTTGGTTCTTGTGCAATTTGTACGCATTGTATTGTTATTGATATAATCAGAAGATAATAGTATGACAACTATTATCCATAGTTGAATGGAACTCTTAGATCTCAGCCTAATGCTCAGTCAGTATTTCCGCTCAATATACTTGAGATGTTCAAAATAGGTATTTGTTCCCTTATACTGTCTAACCTGATCTTCTCTGAAAATTCCCTGGTGACAGTTTCTCTAGTTTGAGAATCAGTCGGCAAATTCCCTTTTTGTTTCTGCTTATTCTTTTGATCCCCGCTCAGATCCTTACTCTTTTTCTTAAAGAGTCTCCTAATTATTGCACACAGCAATAATATCCCTGAGAAAGAATATAAAAATTGAAAGCTGATAAAGCTTACTACTAAAACTACATACTGGATGTAAACTATAGAACTCTCTTTTTTTATTATAATTGAATTCTAGGGAATTTATAGTGGGGATTCAGTTGTCTAACGCTCAGTTGAAACCTCTTTGATGAAACGGAAGCCATTGCCATTGAATCACCCATCCTCATCTCAGAAGCGACGGTCTTCCTCATCCTTAATAGGATTTTGTCATTGGACATCCCCAAGACCCAAAACTTAAAGATTCAGAAAACGTGTCACTAACTTTTTTCTCTCAATCCAAGCAAACCAACCATATTTGGCTTGCGACCTTCTTAGATAATGGGACTTGTTACCCATTAAAGTAGGTCACAAAAAAATTGATTGATTCGCTAGTTGCAGGTGGCATCACTCGCCTCACAACTTACTACTTACATTCCCAATTAGTTGGTAATGAAATCTAACTGATCCCAATTGGTACACCTAATAGTTAATCACTATCAGATGCCCCTATTTCGTTGGCAACTCTGCCTGACGAGATCTTAAGTATCTGCTCAGATTGATCCCTGACAGATCCGACCAGGCAAATATCCTAAAATCCCCCAAACATAGTTACTCCATAATAAGGGTCAACCATTTTCCAATTCACCTCGCATTAGGAAATTATCCACTAGCAATTCCTGGTAATCTAGCAAGCTGGGAATATGGGCAAAAATCCCAACACATCTCCCCTCTTGCCTATATTTCCAGCGATAAAAGGACCAGGATAGGAGAATACCGCTTTGGACATTCATTTGAATACCTCAATTTGCTTAAGTGGAGTATGATCACCAATACTCAAAGCTATTCAGGACGACCTTTGGCATGCGGCTCTCTTCCTCTTCCTCCTTGCTACTGCCTACTCAGAGCGCAGATCCCATGATCTACTGTCATTTCAGGATGATCAATTTATTAGTGACAATATTAGTCCTGGGATCTGGTCCCCCCATCAGGGCATATGACCCGCTGTTATATTCAGGTTCCTTGGTCCAGCATCCTCGGTTTCCTGCTTTCTCCTCATCCTAGAAAGGAGACTCTTGTCATCAATGTTTGTTTTGCAGACCAAAAAAGAATGCCTATTTATGTCACCCTTGTTATTATTTTCTTCTCATAACCTCTTGGCTCATATCATTCTTAATTCTTCTCTGGAGAGCTTATCCCATTAAATTTGAGATGTTTCTCCAAAATTGAGCTTAATGGATTAAAGAGTGCATAATGTTGACTTCCATATAAGCCCAACATCCCCCATCTCATCCGGCTCATATGTCAAATTCCAAGTCATGTATCAACAGCTACTCAACAGTTTGTTTAATCAAGATCTTTGGATTTTCCAGCAGATGATTCGTGTTGCATGATGGAACCTCTTCTATGGTCCTTCCAGGACTCATACGCCTACTTGGCGCCAGTGGCTAGTCCTTCCGTGGAATTACCAGAAATGGTAACCAAACCTTGAGTAACCAGGCTTGGAATTGTTTTAATTGACTCACAAGCTGATTCTCCTCTCTGTCATCAATTCCAGAGTTGGACTTTGAAACTCTCCTGGATTTGGCTCCTTTCACAGATGCACTGATTATCATAGTGGATGCTCTTGAGATTATGCCTTTCGCTCTTGATCGCTCCTTTCTTGCTGGGTCATACTTGCTTCCTGAGTTCCTCTTTTGACTTGGACAATACTACAAACCCGCTGTCTTGGCTACTGAGCTCACCATCAGCAACAGTATTCATTTTGAACTTCCCTACGCAGAATTGAGGGCTCAAGTCACCGAGGCTTTACCCTAGTGCTGAATCCTTCCAATCTTGAGAACATCCTAGATTGGGACATCTCCACTTATACTCTTCGCTTTGCCAGCCAAGTCTTCAAAGTTGTTCCACTAAGCTTCCAGACTCTCCCAGGTTCATTGCTCCATCTGCTTCAGCTTCTGAAAAGCCCATAGTCATTGCTTGCAGGAAGCCATTTGCTCCTTGCATGACTATCTTGTTTCCAGTGCTTCCCATCGGTATCTTCTGCTGATGGCTTTACTAGGGGGCATGATTTGGCAACCCACATCCAGTATCCCTTGTTCGCTGCTGGTCCATATGTCCAGTGTTCTTGACAAAGCCCATCGGCAATTGCTCAATACTAATCTTCTGGCTCCAGTACCATTTTAAGATACTCAGGGCTATTTGCCGACTGCCTCTTTCTATACTGTTGCTTCCCTCCCTGCTCCAGGGTTTTGCAATTAGCTTCTTCTGACATCTCAATTTCCCTTCCCCTGGTCGATTTATTGCAGAGATCTGCATCCACTCAAAGAACTTGGTTTTGTGTAGGCCTAGCCCTCGCTAGCATCTGATCTCACATAGAATTTGATGTGTTATTTATTCCTACTGCGATCCATCCTCCCTCCCCCAAGAGGCAACATAGGCGGAATCATCTTGTATTGAAAATAAATAACAAAAAAAGATTATAAAGAAATATTGGTTTTACATGCGGTTTATAATCTTTTTTCCAATATTTTTATCAGTCTTTAATTTTTTTATTCTTTTTTTCCATAGTACTTGACCTTGTTTCGGTTCAGCAGTTCATCTTTTTTTATTTTTCCCCCAAACTGGGTCCTAGGTATTCTTATACCTACCAGTTTTCTATCGTTCAGAGGTCTTTTTTTTGGGCTTAACCATCTAGATTTGTTCAGAGGTCCTTTTTTCAGAATTTGACCTAATCATCAGGAAATGACCAACCTAATGGTTCACTTCATGAACTCTTTTTTCCATCAATCCATCCCTTCAAATACTTAGCATGGACTCAATTTACAACTCTTCCATCCAAGAGATTCTTGATGTAGTAAGCGTCAGTTGCCATCTTGACAATAATTTCAAACTAACCCAACCACAATGCATCCAGTTTGTTTCTTCACCAAAATCATGCGTATGCAATAGGCAAATCTTTTACCTATTTGATATTCTGCCAAGGCTGGTAAATTCTTATCGTCCATCAATTTTGCTCATATACTTTTCTTCAACGTAGTATCAAATACTTGCAATTGCATTTCGATCATGATATTCATCTTTCAGTTCAAGTACTGTTAAGCACTCATCCCTGTTGTTGGTTCCACCAACAAATAAAAAAATTGATTGCAACGCGGCCTTCCTCCCTTATAGCAATTCAAACGGCATTTTTCCCATCACTGTATGATAACTGATATTGTAGGTGAATGTCACCAAACTAATGTACATTCCCCACATGAAAGTTCTTCCTGAAACCAGCTTCCTCAGCGTCATGTCCAGCTTTCCATTCACTCGTTCTAACAGTCCATTTATCTCTAGCTGGTAGGGTACAGACATGACTCCTCTGATCCCCATTATCTCATTCAGTTGTGGGATCACATGAGATGTGAAGTTTGTCCCATTATTGCTAAGCAAGATCTGCGGGCATCCATGTCAATATACTAATTGATCCAGGATGAACTTCGCGGTGATGGTAGCATCTAATTTTTCCAGGGCCTTCATCAGAACCCATCTCATCAGATGGTCAATAGCAGCTATTATGTACTTGATTCACCCTGTGCTCATCATCAGCGGTCCCCTCATGTCAATGGACACCGTATGCCTGGCAAATCCAGGGTGGACCAGTCAGTATCCAGTTGTATTCTTATGTGGCTTGTGCAGCTGGCACTCCACACAACAAGCTAGATAGTCAGCGACATCATAGTTGATTGACTCCCAGTAGTACTGGAAAATATTATTGGTCATTTTTCTCAGGCCTCCATGCCCAACAACCTTATGAGCGGCAGAAACAATAGCTGCTCTTTCTGACAGCTTTGGGAATAGTAACCACTTCTTGTTAATTATCTTAGACACTTTTCCATTCATGGTCTCATTGTTTTCCATCGCTTTTTGAAGTGCACCTTGGATTTTTCGGAGCTTGTTCCTGATTTCTCCATTGTCCATTCTCTAAAATAACTCATCCGCCTGCTGGTAAACCATCTGGACTATTGGTAACCATGATAAGACATCTGCATTATGGTGAGAAGCCCCCAAAAGTGGACAATCTTGTAATTGTAAGGCTGTAGCTTAAGTGCTATAGGGCCAGTTGTCTTTCTGGTTCTCTCAAAATTGTGGAGCCAATGCAATGAGGAGTGGTCCTTCACCACTTTGAAGTGCAGTATGTGGATGTACACCCAAAACTGCTTACAGGAGTTATGACCACAAGGAATTCTTGCTCAGTTACAGTGTAATTTCTCTCAGTAGCTGAGAGTGTCTGGCTCACATATGCCACCAGATGTTCATCCCCAATTTTGTCTACTTGGCTTAATATGGTGCTAATTGCTGTCAACAAAGCATCAGTTTATAAATAAACTCTTTATCAAAATTCGTATATTTCAAAATTGGAGAATCTATTAGGTACCGGCTTAAGTTATCAAAGGATTCCAGCTCTTCTTCATTCTTTACAAATTCCTTTTAAATTTTTCAACAGATGGAATAAGGGCTCAGTTATTTGGGGAAAATCCCAAATAAATCTTCTGTAGTATCCGACCATCCCAAAGAACACTTGGATGTTTTGAACACTCTTCAGCACAGTCATCCGTTCTATGGCTTCAATCTTCTGGGCTTGCGGCTGCAATCCACTAGAGTTGATCACGAATCCCAGATATTCCAACTATTTCTTGAAGAAGTGACACCTCTTCAGCTTAATCTTCATGTTAGCCATGGGCAATCTCTTAAATACTTTGTCAAAGTGGTGTAGTTTGTCAGTAAATGTCCTACTGAACACATTATTATTGTCCAAGTATACCAGGATGCACGACAACTTCAAGTCGCTCAGTATAGCGTCCATGGTCCTCTGAAACGTAACAGGCGCATATCATAGACCCTGGGACATCCTTGTTGGTTGGTATAGTCCCTGCGCGGTAATAATCGAACATTTTTCTTGGTGTCAGGGACTGGAATATCTTTAACCCAGTCTGGCATAGCAACTCGTGAACAGGCCATGCCTGAGCTAAGAGTCCAGTATAACAAGGGAAGGATGCGGATAAAAAATATAAAAGCTGGGAATATAGGTCTGTGGGACCCTAATATAGGTTGTAGAGCTTCAGCTAGACCAGCCCCTGTTAGGGCCAAGATACCAGTGACAGTGGGTAATTGTGAAATTGATTTAGAGGAAATATTTGGATTTTCAGAGTTATTTAATTGATATATGCTTGATAATAAAGATCCTTATACTTCACTAAGGATCAAAAGCAATTAAATAAAGTAAGCATTTAGAAGCATCTTAACTTTATTGACTGCAAGGAATGATTTTATAAAATTTTCAGCTTATATTCACTTTTAAGACTAATTAAACTAGCTTTAGGGCTTACTTGATTCTTATCTAGCTTTAGATTCTTTAGGCTCTTTCTATCTTAGATAACCAAAGCTTGGACTAGTAGTCAACTTCCTAGTTAGGACTACTAAGACCTGGCACCAGGTGTTCCAATGTTCGATTCAAATTTGATAGGCTTGAATTGACTTGTCTGACTCGTTATTCATCTGCTATGTGACTTTGCTATCATCTTTGATTGTTTAAGCTGATTACATATATCATATATTCTATCATTAAGAACTGATATACCAAGATATCTTTCATGTCAGGATTTGCCCTGACACTTCGTTTTCTTTTGGAAAATTGATTTGCCAATATTTGAGATCAGATCCATCATAGAGAAATACTTTGCTTCTCCCAATTGATCTAGCATATTGTCAATTCTTGGTAGGGGATACAAATCCTTCTTTTTAAAGCTTATTCAGCTTTTTTTTAGTTGATCACCGCCCAGTTATTACACAGGTCATTCTGGCCTCCGCATACGACCAGCTGTCCCCTTACAGGTAAGGTAACACTAAGTTCTGACAATTAGTGTCTAGGAAATTCATGACCGTCAACACCTTTTGACAATGACCGTAGCCATACATGGTAATATTGAACAGTCAGAAAAACGCTAGGGCGTTATTCTGATGGAATGTAGGCAATTTTGGCGTTTCCTTAAATTCCTCTGAGCTATCACTAGCAAATTCTCTAGGTTTGGCCACTCGGCTCACTTGGGGAGTGACTTTGGGCATCATCTCTGAAATAGCAGCAAATGAAGGAAGCATGTTTCTTGGGTTATTTGACTACCCAATTATAATTTGAGAACTTATTTCTTTGGCATCGCTTGCCACATATGACCACACATGCATCTTTAAGTTTTTAGATCCTTGACCTGCTTGATCAGTCGCTCAATATCAACACTGAAATTTCTCAAATGAATGTGATCCACTTCCCGCTCCATTTTCAGATATAAGACCTCTCAAATTAAGTCACCTTCTTTCTTCTTTAATGAAGTTACTTTTCCAAGTAGCTCATTCCTGAAACTTGCGAAATTATTGTTCCTTTCCTCCATCTTGGCAACTCGTTCTTCTAAGGCTGCAAATTCTTGATGATCTGCTGAGTTTAGGGCATTCTGATTAATGTTGGCTAGCTCTGTCTATAGTTTCCTTAACTCATATCTATACGACATCCTTCTAAGTTCTACTCAACTACACACTGTAGTGAGCACCTCTTTGCAAAAATATATGGGTCTGGTTATTATTGGCCAATAACCCCTATAAACTTATTACTTGCACATGTTTGGTTCTTGTGCAACATGTCCGCGTTGTAATGTTGTTGATATAATCAGTTGATAATAGTATGACAACTATTATCCATAGTTGAATGGAATTCTTAGATCTCAGTCCAACGCTTGGCCAGTATTTCTGCTCAAAATACTTGTTATGTCTCAAAATAGGGATTCATTCCCTCGTACTGTCTAACCCAATCTTCTCTGAGATTCCCTGGTGACAGATTCTCCAGTTTGACACACAGTTGCATCAATCCCTGATTTGAACCTGTTTCTTCTCTGGATCTCCGCTCAGATCTTTACTCTTTTCCTTTAAAGAGTCTTCCAATTATTGCACACAGCAATAATATCCCTGATAAAGAATAGAACAATTAAAAGCTAATGAAGTTTACTATTTAAACTATATACCAGATGAAAACGATAGAACTCTCTTTTTTATTATAAGTGAATTATAGGGAATTTATAATGGGGATTCAATTGTCTAACCCTCCGTTATCACCTCTTTGATGAAACGTAAGCCATTGCCATTGAATCACCCATCCTCATCTCAGAAGCGACGGTCTTCTCCATCCTGAATAGGATTTTGTCATTGGACATCCCCAAGACCTAAAACTTAAAGATTCAGAAAACGTGTTTCTAACGTTTTTCTATCGATCCAAGTGAACCAAACATATTTGGCTAGGAACCTGCTTAGGTAATAGGACTTATTATTCATTAAGGCAGTTCATTAACCCACTGATTAATTCACTAGTTGCAGGCGGAATCACTCACCTTGCAACTTACTATTTACATTCCCAATCAGTTGGTCCTGAAACCTGACTGATCCCAATTGGTACACCTGATAGTTAATCAATATCAGATTCACCTATTTTGTCAGCAACTCTGCCCAACAAGATCTTAAACATTCGTCCATATTGATTCTTGACAGATCCGACCAGGCGAATATCCTAAAATCCCCCAAACATAGTTACTCCAAAATCAGGGTCAACCAATTTCCAATTCACCTCACATTAGGGAATTATCCCCTAGAGATTCCTGGTAATCTAGAAGGCTGGGAATATGGACAAAAATCCCAACACCATACCACCCCAAGTCCAATGTAATGGTCAAACACATTAATGGGACCTTGGTGAACATACTTCAGAAATTGGTAACGGATTGACCTTCTGATTGGAGTTCCCTTTTTTCATGCGCTGTATTTGTCTATAATATTAGTTACGATTCTGCCATAGGGAAGAGCCCCTTTCAATTACTATAGGGATGACACCCAGCTCTTCCACATTGCTCTATTCATGTGTAGAAGACACTGGTGGAATAGAACCCCATCTTTATTTGGCTAAATTTGCAAACAAGGTGATCAAATTGCAAACTGAAGCATACTCCTTCAGTTTAGCAGAGAAGATCAAGTATCAGGCTGCCAATCAGGTATGGCGTAGCAGGTTAGCTCAGTTCAAGGAAGGGGAAATGGTTATGTTTCATGACTAACACTGATTCAGTCAGAAGCACAGATTGGCCAACTTTGGATTTGGTTATTTGAAGTCATTGAGAAAACAGGTGTCAACGCCTATGCTATTAAGGACCCCGCAAGTGGTCAGATCATTAACCAAGCACCTGTGAAGTTCCTACAGCTGAATAAGCAATAGGAGCCTTAAAGTCCAGTTAGGGAAGGGTAATGTCAAGTTCAGATATGAATGGATGATAATCCTGAAATAGTTACAGCAGATTAGGGAGAATCTGCCAACCATGATACTTTTTATGATTATTTGAGCAACTTAATATTAGGCGATATAGGGTTATAAGAAAAATATGGATTACCTCCAAATCAGATGATAAGGTAATGTCAATAAATGGCAAATAATGGGATGTCAATGCATGATGAATAATGAATGGATTATTATGAACTAAGGTGATAGAGAATTAAATACATACTTTTTGGAACCAATAAGATAGGTTGGAACTGAATTACTAAGCCAAGGAAATGGTATCATATGAAGTCGCTGAGATATAAGCAAGATGAGACGATTGAATGTGGAGGATGGTTAGTAGCGTAGAGTGAGCGGAACAGCGAGGATCCAATGTATAGTAAAATAAATAAAGAGTGTTTTAAGAGTAAAAGCTCCCTATCTATAAAAAGTAAATATTTTGTTTTGAGGACTACAATCATCAAATTCATCAGTCCTATTGCTCAGTGGTCTTGACCCAGTGCAAAACCCCTTCAGCATATCTCTCTGATTTTGCTAAAATTATAACAAGTGTCATGACCAGTATTTTCATTGACACTTTCTACCAGTCCATTTGTCTTTATAGTTAAGGTACTGACATGACTCCTCTTATCCCCATTATCTCGTTCAATCTCAGGATCACATGGGACGTGAAATTAATTTCATTATCACAAAACAAGACCTGTGGGCATCCATGGCATTATACAAAATGATCCAGGATAAACCTTGAAGTGGTTGTAGCATCCACTTTCACCAGGGCCTTCATCCAGACACATCTAGTCAGATAGTCAATCTCAACTATGATTTATTTAACAACCCTTTGCTCATGATTAATGGCCCCATCATGTCAATGAACACCGTTTGCCAGGATAAACCAGGGTGGACAATTTGATATCTTGTCATGTTCTTGTGAGGCTTGTGCAATTGACACTCCACACAACAATCCAGATAATTGGCCACATTGTAGCTGAAAGACTCACAGTAACAGTTCTGGTGAATGTGGTCGGTTGTCTCCTCAGGCCTCCATGCCTGACAACCTTATGAGAAGCTTGAAAGACTTACGCTCTTTCTGACAGTCTTAGAATAATAAATGTTTTCTGTTTATTGTCTGAAAAACGCCTTCATCCTTGGTCTCAGCTTTTTCCATAACTTTATGAAGCGCACCTTGGATCCTCAGGGATCATTCCCAATTTCTCCATCAACCATCTTATGTTACAGCTCGTTGGCTGGTTGGTATACCTCTTGGACCAAAGGTAACCTTGATAAGCCATCCACATTCTGGTGATAAGCTCCCACTCAGTGAACTATCTCATAGTCATAAGCCTGAGCCATGCCCATTGGGCCAGTCGTCAATCTGGTTCTCTTAGATTATACAGCAATGCAGCAAAGAGTGGTCTGGCACCTTTTTAAGTTCATTCCATAATTATACACCTAAACTGTTACAAGCTAAATTACCGTAAAACACTAACACTCAGTAATGGTGGAATTCCGTTCTGCTGCTGATAGCATCTGGCTCAAATAAGCTACATGATGCTCATCTTCAAGCTCATCTAATTGGCTCAGGATGGCGCCAATTGCCACTACCAAAGCATCAGCCTGTACTATAAATTCTCAATTAAAATTTGGATATTTTGATATTGGAGAATCTATCAGATAGTGGTGTAACTCATCAAATGAACTATGGGCCTCTCCATTCTACAAAGAATCCTTTCTTCTATTCTTCAGCAAATGAAAGAGGGTCTTGGCAATTCTTGCAAAACCCATATAAATCTTCAGTAGTACTCAATCACTTCAAGGAACACTTAGATATCTCGGACACTTAACAGAATGGCTATCTGCTTTATGGCCTCAATCTTCTGGGCTTGTGGCTGTAGTCTACTAGATTTGGTAAAGAATCCCAGGTATTACAACTATTTCTAAAAAAGGCGGCAATTCCTCATCTTGATCTTCAGGATAGCTATGGACAGTATCTTATAGACTTCTTCCAAGTGGCTTAAATGGTCAGTTAAGGTTTTACTGAACACAATTATATCGTCCAAGTAGGCCAGGATGCTGAAAACTTTAAGCCGCTTGATATGGCGTCCATGGCCCTCTGAACGTCGCAGGTGCATTACAAAGACCTTGGGGCATCCAAGTTAGTTGTTATAGCCCCTGCGCGGAGATTAACGCGCATTTCTCCTGGTCTTCAGTTGAAAAAAGATCTGACAAAATTCTGATATCTGATCCATTGTGGAGAAGTACTTTGCTTCTCCAAATTAATCTGATGCATTGTCAATTTGTGGTAGTGGATATGAATCCTTCTTCATTATTTATTCAGCTTCCAATAATTGATCACCACCCGATTAGAGCCATCTTTCTTCTTCACAATCAGAATAGGGCTTGGACAGGTACTCAACAACAGAACTAGAAGCCCATGCTTCATTAGTATGCTGATCTCTTCTTTCACTACTGCCTCAGCAGCCTTCAACTATCAAATCATTCTCATCTTTATTTGTAATCTTTCCCTGGTGTCAACTTTATGGATGACATTTCTAGCACATCCCAAATCGTGGTCATCCTGTGCTAAGACTTTCTGGTTCTTTTCATATAATTGAGCACCTCCTCCTGCTGTATTTCTTCAGATCAATGAGTTGCTTTCAATCAACCAATATATTAATGCTCTTGGTCACCCCTACCAATTATTATCATCTCATTGAGGTTCCTAAAATCATGGAATTTTTTTAATTCCGTTGTCAGGATCAGATGGACAAACATAATGACCTGATTCTTCTCAATCTTCGTTGGGTTCCCACTCAAATTCTCCAGGAGAACTCAAATTTCTCCATGAACCGGCATAACTGTTCCAGGAGCATTCATGGCTCTACTCTGGACTTCTTACAGAGGCTAATGACCTCTCCATATAACAGCTCAGGTATCTTTAAAATCAATCCTGTGTCAACTATGATCTGCAATCCCAGCAATATGGTCCTTTAGTTCTTGATTTGCAACTGAATTCCCCAACATTACAGGATTTCTCTTGGCATTTCCCTTCGTTTATGCTAACCAATTGGTAGCAAATTGGGACAATACCATCATTGTAGGTCATATTGCTTAAAATTTTTTCCTGGTCAGTGGAGTTTCCTAATCTCTCAGATACACTAGTGGTAGCGTCTGGCCCAATATGGTCAATGTATTATCTTTGATATTACATTTTACTATGTACTTTCTTTGAAACTCAGTCCCAATCAGAATATCATATTTTTTCTGACCAAAAATATTTCTGGGGCGGATACCACTTAAGATATAAATCAAAGTGGTAAAGAGCTGTACACTCCACAAGAGATGATTGTATTCAGACAGGCGGTACCATAAATTTTCTTTTGCTCTAATCTATGCGAGATTTTCATCTTATTCACTATACTGGTCGAGACAATATTGATAGGCGCTCCACTGTAATTATCAACTGCACCTGTACTCAATTAACCCCTATATCAATATCCATACACTAAGAGTATTGTAAAACATGGTTACTGATTGTATAGCAGCATTTTTCAAAAAATTGAGGTTTGAAATAATTTGTGCTAGTAGATCAGGAGATGATTCCTTAATTACACTAAGTGGGATAGACATATTTTCCTCATCTAATCTGACCTCTTCCTGATCTTCTAGATTCTCCTCAGATCAAATCTTTTCCACTTGTTGTCACGCATATGGGTGAGCAACTTCCTTTGTATTTTGGGGTCAATTACCTTCAGTCCAGATCTGGTTACTGTGTTGACATATAAAATGACCACTTGATAAAGTTGGTCCTGAGCGTCATCATTGATGAACATATCACTTATATCAATTCTTTATATAAGATATCAGGGGGAAAGGTTTTAACTGCAGCTCTAGAATGTTCCCGATCTAGGCCACAGGCCCTTTTCCTGATTTCTTATGCAGGTTTGGCCTGGGTTGACTAACCATTTTAATCAGCTCCTTTGGCTTCTTTCATTGAGCAGTGAAGTGTCTCTTTCTTCCAGACTAATAACAGTGTTTGCCTTTTATATCAGTCCATTTGGACTCTTTGGGCTTAATTCCTTACATAGTTCAATTATTGTACTCCTTAGCATTCTCAGTCACTTTCTTAGAATTCGAATTTTGAACTTGACTTAACTTGAAGCTTCTATTAGGGGCCTTAAATGTGGCTTCTATTAACTTCAAATGATCCACCATTTGCAAGGTGATAATTTTGGTTGGAGCACGGAAGACATCTTTTGATATCAATTGTGATAGGGCTGAAGGGCCGCTTGCAACATGATCCATGTATCAAAATTGTCCAGTACTTTTGCTCAAAATAAAATCTGCAATTCTATGTAGAATTAATCAGCGAAACTTGCTAATGAAAGTCCAGGGGAATGTCCTCTTTGTATAGGTTGGGCGATTTCTAAATTCCCAAACAAGAAGGGTCCAAAAAGGGTGGCTGTACCCCTCATCAACCATAGCGATCTCGCTCACATGGTTGATGAGTGCTGGGTAACAGCATTCCATCTAAAGATTCCACCCCTAGTACCCACCCTCACCTCTGCTGAACTTGTCCACCGAATTGAGGAAATTTGCACTAAGTTTACTGAATCAAAGATGAAAGGTCCAAAACCAAAGGGAATAAAGCCAACAATTAGAAAACTAATATTTGGAAAGAGACAGTGAGAGAATTATCATCCAGAATTGCAGATGACATTGAGCCTTCAATTGATACATTTGCCGCTGCCAGATTCCCTTCAAAATTGTTGGGGATTGTCACTGATGTTTTGAGACACCTAGATCAAAAATCTGAAGTTGCGCCCAACACAATTCATTTGGCTGAACGGATGGCCCAGCGAGTGGGCAGGGCGTGTTGGCCATCCTAGACCTGTTTCCAACCAAATGGGACCACCCCTTTGTTGGGCAGCCATGGGGATTTCCTGTTGCTCATTGGCCAGATGCCATCACCCCAACCAATGTAAATGCAGTTGAGCATTAGTACAGGCGTTCACGGACAAATTAATAGCAACTTCTCAAGCTGCTGAATCCTTCAAAGTTGGTTCCAATTAAAATTATCCATCCCTCCCCTGAAATAATCGCCAGAAAAGGTCAAATTTAAGGGACCAATCCCTGCTTTGACCCATTACCAATTTAACACTATTTAATTAGTTGCATCGCACTGAAAAAATTGTTGGCCAAATTTCTTCAGTTATCCTTCCAATAAAACCCTTTACCCAAATTTCAGTTTTTTATGTTGAAACAAAACCGCCCTTTTTTCCAGTATTCTATTAACTATCAGGGTTTGTGGCCATGTTCACCTGGTATTTTGCTAGTTGCCTATACAAGATTATGGCTCAAGGGTACTTAATGGTAGAACTCCTTCCTAGTTCTATAACTGTCATACCAGCCGCAGTGCTACTAGCATGCAGGTTAGCTGTTTGAAGATTCAGCACTTAAGCTGTCAGGCTGGTCTAAAAATAACTTGCTGTTTTCTTGACATAATTGACAATCATCATTCCAAAACATTTCCGCCTTTCTCGTTTATATTGGCATAGAAGTGGTCCTTTTTTCTCAGCTACACCAGATTGAGAAGAATTTGATCTATGGTCATAATAGTCTAGTACCTCTCTAATTGCTCAAACTACATCCCATAGTTGCCATGGCCATTGTGCCCATGTCAGTATGTTCTGGCATTCCGACTTATGAAGGGTTTACTCCTACTATGAACCTAGTGGTTTCCCCGATCTTAATGCCATTTCTTCCATATCAATGGATTCAACTTCAGCTACCAATAAATAGAATCTTGCCTACTTTTACTGCCCATGAAGATTATTATCAGATCACACCACATCTACTTTGAGGCTTTGGTGGATACCCGAGCTGCAGGTAAAATTAATGAGTGTTGAGCTAGCCCAACAATTGGAGCCTGACCTGGACATAGGTCCTTCAGTGATGGTTGCTTCATAAGCCTCACAGACCTCATATCTAGTCCATCGGCCAGTTCCTTTCTCAGTAAATCAGTTTAGCTTTTGTGATTGATTCTTTAAAATGCCAAATTTGGGGTTTCTGGTTATCTTGGGGGTCAGATGATGGCGTCGGCAACATGGTAAGAAGCACCTGGAGCCAAATATGTTGTCATTTGTTAATGATCAAACGGAGGTAGAATTTCCCTTAGTCAATACCCTTAAGAAAACACAAGGCAGCAGCTCCATCACTTCCCTTGTTTCCCCTGCGGGCCTTCTTTCTGATTTTCCTGAAGAAGTGATGCTTTATAGAAGTTACTTTGGTTCCAAGAAAGCGGACCATCTTACCTCCCACACTAAATTCGACTTAGGTCTCTGAACAATGGTACAGTTGGTGAATATCAACTGCCCCTTGTATCCACATACAGTGGAGGAGGAGGCTGCTCTTAACACCTGGATAGACAATATTCTTAAGAAAGGGTGGTTGTTTAAAAGAAATCACCAATTGCCTCTCTCATCATTTTTTCCAAGAAGGCCGATGGTTCCCTCCATCGATGCATGGATTATGGACACTTAATAAAATTACAGTGAGCAATCCCTACCCCTTGACCCTGGAGCAAACTATCAGTCAAGTGATCAATAAGTCTCATGTGTTCTCCAAGCTTGATCTCATTAATGCTTCTACCAAATATGGGTAATGGAAGGTTAAGAGTGGCTTACCACAATACAAACAAAGCAATGTATTTTCAATTCTGCATAATGCCTTTGGATTGAAGAATGCACCCGCCAAATTTCGAAAAATGATTGATAGTGTGCTGGGTGACCTCAGGCTTACTTGTGCAGTTGCATATATTGATGACATCTTAGTTCACTCCCCAACTCTCAAACAACACACTAAAGACTTGAAGTGGTCGTGGCTGCTTTGCACAAGGCGGGCCTGTTCATCAAGCCTTTGAAATGCGAGTTTTATAAAAGGAGTAAGTTACCTTTCTTGGGAACCTGGTCCTCAAAGATGGTTATGTGATCCCCCCAACAAGTTAGACGCAATCTGCGAATGGCCAACTCCAACAACCCAGAACAACTAAGATGTTATTTGGGGGAGCTAGGTAGGCTAATCTGGGGCCTTCATATGACATGAATGAGGAAAGCTCATGGAAACAAGGGTGAATAGCCAACACCAGAACCCTGAGAGGCGCCCTAGAAAGGGTCCTGTAGTGGCCTGGATGGGGAGTGGGATGGAAGCTAATGACTGTAACCCAACCTGTTCTTGCGGGTGCTTTCACTCTCCTTTGGGGGAATATGGGCAGGAAGGGGGAGGCTAGAGTCAGGCTTATCGTCTGTCACACTACTTCCCTATGAGGCGTGGCGCTGCAAAAGCAGGTCTTAGCAACAAGGGTGGGCAATCCTGATTGGCTGGGCTTTGGCTCACCTGTCTACAATAATCACCTCAGTTTTCTCAGTTGGCCTGGAACCTGGATAGTGGCCAGTAGCTTATGTGGGCTTACACTGGTGCAGCAAATGGCAAGAGTACTTTCGTAATAAAATGATGGTCCACCCAAAAGGGCTGTAATAGGTTCTGCACAAAAAGGGCCCAGAGAGCAAACTTCGTCACAAAAACAAACCGGAGAGACCAACTCCATTAACAAATCAACAGTGGGGGTGGCCTCTGCTGCTCAGGGGGCTTCGGTCTCTTTTGCAGTGGTATCTGCTAAAGGATTTGGGGTTAGAAACAAGATTTTTAAAGCGGGGAACTCTGACCCTCCAAATATCTGATGGCGAGCGTGATGGAGAGCCTCAAGAGGGTTCACGCCGTGGAAGTGAAGACTGGGTGGTCTAAGGAGATGCTTATGGTCAGGGTGATTGAGGTGTGTGGGTTCGCCCTGCTCAGTATTTCACGTTTGGCTCCTGGGTTGAAACTTATGACCTTCCAGTCTAAGCTTGAAAAGGAACAGGTTTTGGCTGTCAGTTTGAGCACAAAGAATAAGTAGGCTGTATGTCTTGACATCGGCACTGAGATCAGAAGGTTCATTCTGAGGGTTGTACCACCTGTGTTCACTAGATGGGCCATGATGTTTCAGCTGAAAGGCTTTGGCAAAATGATTTCCTTTAATGAGAAAGAGCTTGTAAAGAACTTGAAGCAGAAGGATGGTAACTTTAAAAGTACACCGTAGGATCTGGGGGCTGGGTTTTAAAGGTTGAACTTTAAAAATCATGCGGGGATAACCTCGTTCAGTCACTGTGGGGACCTGGAGTGTCCCTGAGGTACTTCTGGACAGGTGCTTTTTGTGTGGTGCAAAGGGGCACGTCAGAGCCAAATGTCCTCAAGTTTAACCTCCTGCGGCAGTGGCCAAGCCTAGTGGGCCTAGCGCGGGGGTGCCAGTAATGGCGCCCTCTGTGAAAGAGAATTTGGCTCTCCAGAAGGCGTTAAAGAAGCTGACTGAGATGTTAGCCAAAGCAAGGGAGGAGGAAGCTGCTTCCATCACCTAACAGGCGTTGACCTGAGTGCTGATTTGTAGTTGTCAGGTCAACAAGGTTGCAAAGCGTTCCTGTTAGGTGAGGAAGCAGCTAGACTCCAAATAGAGCTGAGTGGCGCTTGTCACAGTCTTCAAAGGACATTATGGAAGCAGTCGCCTCTCAAACAGATGGGTTCTCCATATCACTTGATTGCGTAAGAGGCGAGTGACCATAAGGGATGTGGGCATAACAGAGTGCACGAGGCTCATAGGGGAAGAGGCGGAGGTGAGGGATGTGTTGCCTGCTATAAATAATGGGCCAATGACTTCTAACCCAATGCTTCCCACCGAAGTTGAGGGGTCTATCAAGAACCTTGGAAACGGTAAGATTCCGGAGGCTGTTGTGACCAAGCAGCCTCCACCCCAGCCCAGTATAACACTGGAAAGGGGAGGAAGAAACATGGTCCTGCTAAACCAGCTGAGGTGGAAGAGGATGGGGACCCCCCAGATCCTAACACCAAAGCCTCTTCAGTTTTTAACCTATGGTGACAGGGTTGAATTTGCTAACGTGCAGGGTCTGAATGGCTCAAGCAGCTGCAGCGGGTGAAACTCTGATTGCACAAACATGGGATAGTTATTGGCTTCCTCACTCAGACTTAGTCCAAACCTGGGGTGGAGAAGCACTGGGCTTTCCAGTTTCCTCTGAAATAAATATCTTACTCTCAGTTGGAGGATCAACCAAACTCAGACTCGCCCTTAGGGGAGGGGAAGAGGGAGGGTAGAATCCAAAGGAGGGTATCTTGGTCAGGTTGGAGGATAAGGTTAAGGTGTTGGATAAAAGGGTTTTGATTCCTGGAAGAGCAGTGGCAATGATGTCACTGTTTGAAGAGGAATAATCTGGCTTATCAGCATCTATGCGCTCAGTTCTGGATCTGAATGGATTGCCTTTTTCCAGAAGGTTGGCCTGAGGATCCAGGAGAAAAGTATCATGGTGCTGGTAGTGCTGGGGGAGACATGAACTGTGTCTGCTTTAGGGATGACAGGGCTAGGGCTTCAGTTAACTGGAGTTCTGATCCTTGAGTCCACAAGTTGGCTGGTTTAATGATCGACCTTGGCCTACTGGATTTGTGGAGAGCTGGCCGTGGTGAGGATGGAGAGACTAGGTGGACTCACTTCCTGGGAGATCATTTTTCCCGCATTGACCTTGTGTCAGTGCCCCAGTCTCTCCTGAGTCGCTGAAAGTTGACCTTTCAGATCATGATCCAGGTGCTTCAGACCACAGGCCCCTTGAACTTCAGATCAGTGACCATCGGGTTGCTTCTGTGGGGAAAGGGATCTGGAGACTGAACCCTGAACTCCTGAGGTGGAGTCCACTTCAGGATATCATGAGGAAGAAGGTGAGATGGTGGAGAATCCAGATTGTGAGGAAGCCAGATGCACCAGTAAAATGGTTGCTGATGAAGGCTAATATCAAGATGGCTTGTGAAATCTTTGGGAGGCAGCTAGTGGCCATGCGTTCGAGGTATAAAACCTTGGAAAGGAGCTTTAAAAGTACCTGAAAGAAGGCTGCAGTCATGGGGGCATCTGCCTACGCGGCCAAGGCTGAATTTTATGCGAAATCAATTGGAGCCTTCATGGTGGATCGCCTTAAACAAAGGAAGTCTAGTTGGGTGAGGATTCTATCAGCAATGTGGCCCTACTCCATAAGGCAGTAGGGGCATTCAGACCATCGCCAAGGATCTTGTCACTTTATGATGGGGGAGTTGAGGTGAAGGATGCAGCTCACATGGCTGAGGTGGCTAAATCCTACTTTGAGGGCCTTTATGGCCCCTCTATGAATGTCCTGGAGGCATCCAAAGTATTCTCAAGCGGACTGGGGGTACTATCAAAGGAGACTCAGCTGAACCTATGTAGCAAGATCCACAAGTCAGAGGTTTCAGAAGCCATCCGCAAAGGCAAGAATGTCAAGGCTTCCAGGGAGGATGGGTTGATCTTAGAGCTCTTTAAGTTTTTTTGGGCAGAAATGTCTAAGATGCTTGCTGTGCTTTACATTCAACTCCTAGCCTCCGGTATAATTGAGCTGGCATTTTCAAAATGTGTGGTGGTGGTGTTGTATAAGAAGGGCAATACCTCCCTCATGGGGAACTAATGGTCTTTAGATCTGCTTAACGTTGACTATAAGATCTTAATGAAGGTCTTATCCAATTGATTTAAGGGGGTTGTAGTGGATGTAGTTGGAAAAGTACAGAATGGGTTTATCCCAGGATGTCCAATAACTGACAACTTGATGCTTCTTCACCTGATAGAAGAGTGGGCAAGTAAACAGTATGACCAGAGGGGGTGGCTACTGTTTCTTGATCAGAAGAAGGCGTATGATTGGGTGAATCATGAGTTTCTTTGGGATGTGTTAAGTAGGGTTGGAATCAAGGGGAATTTGTTGAGACTGCTCAAAGCGATTTATGAGAAGGTGTTGAGAATTTTTCATTCTCAATACTAGATGACTCCATTAGTGTGTCAGGCCAAACAGTATGAAGACTTCTGGCCCTTGCTTTTTCACAATCATTGGCGACCTTTTCCTAGAAATTCACAGGGCAACCCACCAATCCAGAAGACCAACAACTTCTCCTTCTGAGGCTTAACAACTTGTTATAGCTCAGAGGTCCTCTTTGGAAATTGTCCAAGAATTGTGGTTCAGCGGCCTCTATTGACTCCCTCAGGGTTTCTCCCCTTCATTCTTTCCAGTTCATCATTGTGGCTGCTAGTTGATTAGGTTCCCACGGGGTTTCCATCTAGTTCAAGGTTGGGAGTTGGTTGCGCCGACCACTTCAGGTGTTTTAACCCAGCACCTAGTAACTGGGGATCTTGAGTCCCATTTCTACAAGCTAAACTAACTACTGTTAAGTAAAAACTTAATAAAGATGGGAATACAGAAGATCGATTTATTAAAAGGGAGATCAAACTATTTATAGCATTTCTTGCCCATCCACATCATTGGCATTTATGCCAGCATCATCAGTACTCACTGGTGATTCTCCCTGCTTAGTATTTGTCAGCATTCTAACTGACAATACTCATCATCCTCAAATGTCCAAGATTACATTGATTCTTGATTTGTCATAATCTGAATTTATTAAATATATTGACATCCTCAGCATAAGTTGCCAGTGCCAATTTAAACTTAAAATACTGTCAGGGATTCTGCTCAATACTCTCACAAAGTTGAAAATAAGATTCTACTTTATTAAAAAATTATTAAAATGGTTTGGCATCCTTGGCATAAGGTGATGGACCTTTGAGATTTGACTTTCTGCTGGAAATCCCACAATCATTTTCACATGAAGTTGGTGTGGGGATAAAAGCCGAGCTTAAACAATTAGTAATAATTGTTTGACATCCTCAGCATAAGTCGCCAGTGTCAAAAATTAACTGAAAACTGTTGGCTTCATCTCCAAATACTTTTTTGATGCCAAATATAAGTAATTCATCACCTTAATTGATAATATTAATTATCTCAGAATCCTCAGCCTCAGTCACTGGTTTTGAGACCCACCAATTTTTTATTAGGCATGATGCCCAATACTTTATTGATCCTGCAGATCAAGACAGCTTAACCCAACCAAATGGGGAGCACAAATTGGGTATTATCATTAATTATTAATTGAACTTAGCAAACTAATCGGCAATCATCCTCAATTAATTATTATACTAATTTCATTAATATGTGAGGAATTCTATCTGGTTAAAAATCCAACAGAAGGCCTTATCAGTTGTTAATATCAAGGTGGTCCTCTCCCACCCCTTTATGGTGTGTAGGGCCTGCATCAGGGAGAACCTCTATCTCCCTTGTTGTTTGTCCTTGGAATAGAGACCCTTTCAGTGGCTCTCAGAAAGTCAGACTTGAGGAAACTTACCATCAATGGTGAGAATTTCTCTCATTCAGTGTTTGCAGATGAAACATGGAATATGTTTTGTCAGAGGAGGAGGAGAAGGTGGTTGTCAGGAAGTTAATATGACTGGACAATATGCTACATATACTGACAGATCAGAGTAAGAATCAAAATGAGTCTCAAGATTGACAGAAAAGGTATATGGATAATAATTAATAAAAATGTTGACCATTTGGCAAATTGAGGAGAAGTACGCTGAGATTTCAAATAAATGAGAACTTCTAGAAAAGGGAAAATGAATAGAAGACTACCAAGAAGAGGATGAATCCAGCTTGGGGAACCGAGATTTAAAGAGTAATATGGAGGATTGGACATGTGGTCTTTTCTGGTGATTAGGTTGTTGCAGATAAGTCTGCGATTAGTATAAAGTTAATAAAGGTCAAATAAGGGGATATTGCTCCATATATAGTTTATTTAGTTTTATTGAGATCGGCGATCTTCATATCATCTGATTTGGTTGCTCAGTGGCTAATACCCTGTGAAAACTGACTCAATGGAATCAAGCCTTTATGCCAATAAATAACAGTGGTAATGAACATTCTGAAAATGTACCATAACGCAAGCAACGCTAAGGTCAATCTGACAAAATCCAGGGCTTGGCCCATCAGCAGAATGGCGATGTTGGGTGTGGCACTAAAGAGCTCAATCCTTGGATGGCAACAGGGGAGGAGATTCTGTACCTTGGGTGTCCCATCCCTGGACAGGCGTCGCCACACAAATTTTGGCTCAAACTTGAAGCAAACCTTAAAAAAGCAGCTTGGAAGTGGCAATGGATCAACTTATCTTATTAGGGCAGGGCCATTGTCATGAACACTTTCATTCTTTCCAGACTATGATACATATCTGGATTTTTTCCACTGCTGGCATCTTACATCAGAGAATACATAGTTCAATCATCCAGTTCATTTGGCGAGGGCGGGCATCAAAAACCAGTTTCTCTAACTTATCTAAGGAGGTGAAGAAGGGGGCCATTGGTCTGATTAACTTCAGAAGTATGATAAAAGCACTGCAGCTTAAATGGATTGCACAAGTCGCTCAGGAGGAAAAAAATCCATCTGTTTGTCTCTAATACTGTAGGACTACCTCTCTAAGGCTTGCAAGGACAGTTTGAACAAGGATCTTGGTGTCAGCTGGGGCATCAATCAAGGGGCCATTCCAAGCGCGGGGAACCTACCAAGCTACTGGAAGGATTACATTAGAACTTGGGCGGGCAGCAAGGGTAGATTGCAGGGAGGAGAGTAGACCATCGAAAGGATCCAGGAGATTCCCCTTTGGGGAGGATATTGGTGACTGGAGATGGAACCTCATTTGAGCAAGGTCTTCAAGCACTTTATTGGGGCGGTTCACTAGGGGGACCTCCTTGATGGCGATAGCCAAAGGGTGCTTAGGGTGTAAGCAACCAATAATGTTGCCAGTGCCTCCAAGGTGCTGGTAATGAATGCATTGGATGTTGCGGAAGCAACTGAACTGCCTTCATGCTGGAGGGAAGCAATTCCTTCTCTGGCTGCATTAGAGGCTGGGGAAGCCTGTTCATAAGGTTGTGGAGGGCAGGATTGGTGGGTGTTCCTGCGAGGAAGCAAAACTGGAGATACCCCAGATGGGAAAGCATCTTCGTCCTTAGGGACTGGCTCAAGATGGGAGAGGTAGTGGTGTCTACCTCTCAGATTTCACAACTTCCAGGTTCCAGAAGCTACAAGACAGAGAGTTTTTCTCGACATACTTGTACCAGATCAAATGCAAAATTAGCGACCTGGCCTGATGGACCTGTGGGGGAGGAGGGTTGTGGGATTCTGGTCTATACCATTAAAAAACTTTCTCTTCCAACTCCACAGTAACACCTTGGTCACTGGGGCGACTCTGCGTAATTTGAGTAAGCATAAGTAGGATGACCTTCTGTATGCCTGTAAGGTATGCGGATGGGAGGATATGTCAAAGCACATCTTCACAGAGAATCTGGCAGCAGATGCTGCGTGGAGTAGTGTTCTCCTATGGTATGAAGCATACCAACCAGGGTGTAAGTTATCCTCTGGTCATCTCTCATGGCCAGAGATCCTGACTACATATGCCCCACCAAGTCTGCTTGCAGACAAGGAGGGGTTCAGGGTCTGATGCAGAATATGGGGGAGATGATGTATGGTCTATGGCTTGCCAGAAACCAGAGTTGCTTCCCTTCAGAAGGAAGTCAGGCAACAAGATCCCTGGTTATAGTCAAGCGACGACAAGAAATATCTGTAGAAAGCTATGGCAATCTTCTTTCCTCAAGTAAGTCCAACTTGGGGGTCAGTCTGTTCTCATTCCTCGCAGTAAGGGATGGGAGGCATATATCTGAGCTTGTTGGGTAGCCTTCAAAATCTGATACACCAAACAGTGAGGAATATGTCAGTTTTGGGGTGGTGTGAGCCACCCCACCCATGATCAGGTCCACTTCGGTGGTGCTTTGATTTGCGCAGCCCCAGTGCGGCTGGGGCAGTACCTCAGGTTTCATCCTGCAAAGTTGCCTGCACATGGGGCCCTAATGGACACACAAAAACTCAAAGAAATTTCTTGGGCACTATTATTTTTCCTAAAGAGATTTTTCCCAGCCCTTTCTCAGTTAGCTGCTCCACTTCAGCCACTCACAGGTAATAATGTACCTTTTCGTTGGACCCCCAAGTGCCAGTAGGTTAAGTCAATTAAATAGGTGTTCTTATATCCCCCATCCTAAATCATGCGGACCCTCCAAAGTGTATATTGTCACCTGTGATGATTCATCAGTAGCAGTTGGAGCAATTTTGCTCCAGGAGCACGATGGTTTAGAGCATCTGTTCGCCTACTTTTCCCAAAAATTTTCTTCCACTGAGCAATAATAGGCTAACTATGATAAGGAGTTGGCAGCTGTATCATGGGCATTTAATCATTGACGGTATCTATTACAAGGTGCCCAGCATGAGTTAACTGTGCGTAAGGACCACCAAGCGCTTTTGTATTTCTTTAAATTACAAAAGTTGGCACATAGGCAAGCTCGTACCTATCAGGTTTTTGCAGATTTAATTTTATATATGGATTCGTGAAATGTGCATTAAGTTGTGCTTATTGATTTCCTTAGCCACAACCTAACTCATTGCCCCACAGACTCAGATGGTGTGGACCTAGTTACCGTGATTCCCGCCACCCAAATTTTATCTAAAGCACCACCCATGATTATGCAGTAGTCTTAGCTCCCGATGCTCCACTTATTTTACAGCTTTTAGCAGCTCAAAGACCTGCCCCAAAGGAGTGGAGTTACTAGACCATTTTTTCATATAAATTCACAAATATTCCCTATGATCCTTGGTGGAAGGTCTCATTTATTTTTGGTAGTGGGTTTGGGTTCCCCCTCTCCTCAGAGAGGAGGTGTTTTGGCACATCATGAAACTCCCACAATTAGCTATCCAGGTTAATAAATGTACCGAGTTAATCAAGTGGACTTTTAATTGGGCAGGCTATCAAAGGAAGTACCAGCCTGGATTGCTGTTTGTGTTACTTGTGCATGGACTAAGTCAGATTGATCAGGAAGGAAGGGTCTTCTACATCCTTTACAACAGGAGGAGGGTCCATGGACATTAGTTTTTGTGGATTTTTATTTTTTAACTTCCCTGTTCTAATTAATTTATGGTGGTAATGGTGGTGGTCAATTAAAATTCCAAAATTTTCCATATTTATTCCATGCTCTTCCGCGATTACATCAGAAGAAACTGCTCATCTCTTTGTAAGCCATGTGTTCTCTATGTTTGGTCTCCCACTGGAGATTATCAGTGATCGTGGACCCCAGCTTATGGCGCAGTACTGGAATGAGCTTTTTCATCTTAAAAATCACCCCCTGCCATTCCACAGCATATCATCCCCTTTTAGGCGGACAAACTGAGCAGGTTAACCAAATTTTGGAACACTATTTGCGCTGCTACGCGGCGGCTGCACAGGATACTTGTGCTAATGACCTCCCCCTTGGTCAATTTGCCTATAATAATGGAACTCATGCTTCTATGGGGGTTTCTCCCTATGAAGTGACGTTAGGGTTTAAATCACTTGTTTTCAGTCAGTCCATGTCTACATCCTTAGGTCCCCGCTGCCACAGATCACGTCTTGCACAATTAATCTAACCAGTCCTTTGTGCAAGAGCATCTCACAAAGACTATCAATGATTAAAAATGGTTTTTGGATCAAGAACGCTTCCAAGCCATGATAAAGCGGTGGGCTCATATGTTATGCTAGATACGCACCATTTGCAGATGCAGGTACCTTCCCAGAAGTTTGCAAGCTAGCGGTCAGGTCCCCACTTTGTGGAGGAAGACTTGGGCAGTGGTGCTTTCCGGTTAAAGCTTCCAGCTCATTGGAAACAGCACTTTATCTACCACGTATCTTAGTTGTCCCCATTAAAGGGGACATTCCCACCAATCCTGAGCTAATAGTAATTGAGGATGCAGAAGAAGTTGAGGTGGAAAACATCTTAGCATCTTGCAAATCTCAGAGATCAGTTCAGTATCTCATCACCTGGAAGGGTTTTAAGGCCTACAAGAACAGTTGGATCAAGGCCTATAATTGCACAAATTGAATGGAACTGGTCGAGGCGTTTCATGAGTCCCATCTGGGTGCTCCTGTCATCTCCAAAAGTCATGCCCTTGATGGAAATCAAGTTACCCAAGGCGCACAAAGTTGTAGCCCTTATGAAGTTTCCCGCGCGGTGGTGCCCCTCCTTTGGAAAAAGGAAAAGGTAATGTAAGTCCAGGGGAACGTTCCCTTTTCATAGAGCGGGAGATTTTCCATTTCCAAACAAGAAGGGTCCAAAAAGGGTGGCATTACCCCTCATCAACCAGGGCGATCTTGCTCACATGGTAGACAAGCGCAGGGTAACAGCATTCCCTCTAAAGAATCCTCCCCTGGTACCCGCCCTCACCTCTGCCAATTTTGTGTTCGCCATATTGAGGAAATCTGTGTCAAAATTAACAAATTGAAGATGAAATGTCCAAAACCAAAGGGAATAAAGCCAACAATTGGAAAACTAATATTTTGAAAGAGACAGTGAGAGAATAATTGTCCGGATTTGCAGACATCAAGCCTTCAAGTGATACAATTGCTGCTGCCAAATTTCCTTCAAAGTTTCAGGGATTGTCACTGATGTTTATAACCCCTAGCTCAGAAATCAGAAGTTGCTCCTGAGACAACTCATTTGCTGAACTAACGCTCCAGAAACTAAGCACGGGAAGGTTGGCCATCCTGAACCTGTTTCCAACCAAATGGGACCGCCCCTATGTGGGGTGGACCTGCGGAATTCCCGTTGCTCGTTTGGCCAGACGCCATCACGCCAACTGACATAAATGCAGTCAAGAATTGGTCCAGGCTTTTAAGGTTGAACTGATAGCAAGTCAGCCTTCCATCAAAAGCTTTGATGTCAGTTCCAAATAAAATTATCTGCCCACTCCCCCCAATAAACGCAAGGTTAGATCGAATTTAAGGGACTCAATCCCTGCTTTGACCCATTACCAATTGAACACTATTTAATCAGTTACATCGCACTGAGAAAATTGTTGGTTGATTTTCTTCATTTATTCTTCCAATAAAACCCTTTACCCAAATTCCAGTTTTTTATGTTGAAAACCAAACCGCCCTTTTGCCAGCATTCTATTAACCCTCAGGGTTTATGGCCATGTTCACCTAGTATTTTGCTAGGTGTCTATACAAGATTATGGCTCAGGGATAATTAATGGCAGAACACCTTCCTAGTACCATAACTGTCATACCAGCAGCAGTGCCACTTGTGTTCAGGTTTGCCGTTTGAGTGCTTCAGCAATTAAGCTGGCAGGCCAGTCTAAAAATAACTTTCTGTTTTCCTGACAGCTAAGGACTCATTCTTCTGGAATTGGGATCCCATAAATCCTGATTGCGTTTTGACATATGCATGTGACTATCAAAAACTTTCATCATGACATCCTTGGCCTCCAAGTATGACCAGCTGTCCCCTTCTAGATAAGGTAACACCAAATTCTGACAGTTGGTGTCCATACAGCACATCACCATCAAAGCTTTTTGGTGATTGCCATACTAAAACATAGTCATTTTTAAACAACTAGATAGACGTAGGGGCGTTATCCCAATGAAGTGAGTATTTTTGGCGTAGTCTTAATTCCTCAGAAGTTTCTCTAGACACCACTCTTGGTTTGACTACTCAACAGACTTGAGGATTAATTTCTGAAATCATCTCCCAAATGGCTGCTTGAGCAGTCAGTTTAATTCTTGGAATAGTCGTCTTCTCAACTGGAGATTTTAGGTTCTTTTGGCATATTAACCGCATAGGGCTCACATTTGCATTTATGAAACTTTATCTCTCTGACTTATTTCACGACTAGACGCTCTATGTCTGCATTAAATGAATGCAATCAAACATGATCTGCTTTGCGCATTTAGATCTAGAATAAAACTTTTCAAACTAGAATCACCTTAATTCTTCTTTAATGACGTTACTTTCCCTAGCAACTTATTGCCAAAATTGAAGACATCTTTGACTCCTTCCTCTATCTTAGTACTATCTCCTCCAAAGCATTAAATTCTATATAATTGGCAGAATTTAAGGCGATCTTGTTGATGGTTGCCAACTCAGACCAAAAGATTTTAACTCGTCCTTGTATGCATTTTATACCTGTGTATCCTACTCAACTATCCCCTGTAGTGAGCACCAATTGTTGAAAAATTGAGAGTTGGATAATCTTCTCATGAGTACCAAATGTTACAATCCTGAATTCACCTGTTGATAGCTCCCAACGTTAACTACCCAGGTTCAAAATGTGCATAATTCGCGTTGTCTGAAAGTAGTTGATAGAGGATTGAAGAGTATGATGAAGATTATCCATACTTGAAAATAAACCCAAAATGGTCCAATACTAGACCTGTTTTCTCCACACAATGGCTGTTGATGTTGACTATATGGACTTCTTCCCTTATCCACCTAACTTGAATCACGCTCTGATCCAGAAGTTTATGGCCTTTATCTTGTCATGCGAAGTCTGCAGAGATTCATCTAAGTTTAGTTTTTTTAAAATTTT